>OX457043.1:652586-738327 GCA_949752735.1 Lumbricus terrestris | reverse complement strand
ATGTGTCTATCTGTCTCAGTCTCTGTCTTTCTTTCTCTCTGTGTGTATATAGTACCTTGTTGTCTTTGTCTCTCTGTCGTTCTCTGTCTGCGTATCTGTTTTCTCTGAGCAACCTCCTCCTCTTCCTCATCCTCTTCCTCCTCTCCTCCTCCTCTCCTCCTCCTCTCCTCCTCCTCATCTCCCCCTCCTCCTCCTTCTCCTTTTCCGTTGCTTGACGCCGCCGACGCATTCAGAGTCTCTTCTCTTCGCATTCACTCTCGTCTCTCCTTCGTTAAATGACGACCTAGCGACATCTGCCGCCATTGACGACAGACGCCATCCGAGACGGCAGAGAGCAGAGAAGCAGATAAGAGTAGAGAGAAGAATAAGGAGAAGTCTAAGGAGAAGAATCAGGAGAAACTTCTTGACATAGGTTAAGACGGGAAGAAGTGTAAGTATGTAGGTAAATGTCGACGATTCATAGTTGAATTATAGACCTACGTTCGTTTCTTACTACCTTACTAAATAATAATTCTCTCTTCCTTTCTTCGTTTATATGATCTTCCGTTCTTTTCTTCGTTCGTCAATTCATTCTTTCTTTCGCTCAGTCGTTCATTCTTTCATTTCGTATATTACTCTGCCTTTAGTTGAATGAAATTATTGTTGAAGTCTTATGTGTATATACATGACATTGTATATATTCGTTTAATTCAATAAACAACAGACAGTAATTTTATATTAGCACAATAATGGCAGTATGACTGCTTAAAACTTATAGTCAAGATAGTTAGTAGGCCTACATGTTTTGTGAATAACAATCTTGGGATAAAATTTAACGATTCTCTATTGGGGAGGATGAAATTGTGAGCCCTTTCTCTAAAGTTATATAATAGGATCTCGCTGTAGTGGGAAGAGGTTACGGAGGACATGAAGTTCATTACCCTGAAGAGCTTTGAAAAGCACCTTATCAGCCTTTTGCGCTAAAGTTTCTGCTGTAAGTGTATCACGATGTAAGTAGCCGGCTCGTCTGAGTTTGTTCATGAGGCCCTCAAGACGGGATTTGTCCAATCCACTAGCCAGACCCCACCATGCAGGAGAGGCATACATAACTCTTGATATGATAACATAACATAACATAACATAACATGGGTTTTAAGTGGTTCAGAAGACGCTGGGTCTGTGTTAGAATCACTGCAAATTAACCTGGAACATTTAGTAGCCCAATTTTCCTAGCTTCCTTTTAAATGCTGAGACCGTGTCCACCGACACAGTGCTGTCATCCAAGCCATTCCACATGTCTACAACTCTAGCACTAAAGAATTTATGTCCCAATGTTCCTCTCGGCTTCTTAAACAATTTGTACCTATGACCCCGAGTTGCTTTGTTTGGTGCTAATTCAAAGAATTTCTCCCAACCTAGTGCTTCCTTTCCAGTAATGATCTTGTATGCTTCAATTAGGTCTCCCCTGCTCCTCCGTCTCTCCAGTGTTGTTAGCCCACACCTTTCCAACCTCTCTTCATAGCTCAAATCTTTGTAGCCCCAAATCATCTTCGTAGCTCTTCTTTGCACTTTCTCCAATTTTTCAATGTCCTGTTTCAGGTATGGGTTCCATGCCTGAATGCAGTATTCCAACTGTGGCCTAACCAGTGATTTATACAACCTCAGTAATGTATCCTTGTCTCTAGTAACTATTGTCCTTTTTATCATGCCTAATGTTGAATTTGCCTTTTTTGATGCTTCCGCACATTGCCTTGAAGGTTTTGCACTCTTGTGCATAATCACTCCTAAGTCCCTTTCTTCCTCGCTAACCCTCAGTACCTTACCCCCCATTTCGTATGCAAACTCCTGGTTTCTTTTCCCCATATGCATCACTGAACACTTTTCCAAATTAAAGAGCATTTGCCAGTCCTGAGACCATCTAAACATTCTTCGTAGATCTTCCTGTAGTATCTCTGCTTCTTCTTCATTACCCACTGCTCTACATAGTTTTGTGTCATCCGCAAACTTAGAAATTTTCGATAGAACCCCATCATCTATGTCATTGATGAAAAGTACAAACAACAGTGGCCCCAACACTGATCCTTGTGGCACTCCGCTTAGCACTGCTGTCCACCTAGAATGTTTATTGCCTATTCCCACCTTTTGTCTTCTATCTGAAAGCCAGTTTTGAATCCACTTGAGTACCTGTCCACTAATCCCGCATGCTTGCAACTTTTTAATTAGTCTTTTATGGGATACTTTATCAAATGCCTTTGCAAAGTCTAGGTAAATCACATCCACTGGTTTTCCCTCATCCATCTTCTCAAAGACCTCCTCAAAGAATTCCAACAGATTTGTCAAACACGAGCGTCCCTTAGTAAACCCATGCTGACTACCTTTTATAATATCATGTTCCTCCATGTGCTTAACTATGTTATCTTTAACAATTCTCTCCATGACCTTACACACCACACTGGTTAGACTGACTGGTCTGTAGTTACTCGGTTCACTTCTGTTTCCCTTTTTAAACAATGGCACTATAAGGGCATCCCTCCATTCTTGTGGAACCTCACCGCTCTGTATCGATTTATTGATTTATGATAGTAGCTCTAGTAATTATAGTTTGTAGCTCTTGTATGGATTCCCCATGAGCCTTGAGGGTTATGATGGCATAGACGCCATAGAGTGAGGCAGTACCTGAGTAGATAATCTGATTGATGTGGTCTGTAACTGTTAATTTCTCTCCAATAAGAACTCCCAATGCCTTGGTGGATTTTGTACGAAAAACTCCGGATAGGGATGAATGGGTTGAGAGTGAGCACTTGTTGCGTCTGTTAATAGCAATTTCGCGCGTTTTATCAGAACTGTTCGTTGTGTTATTATTTGCAGTAATCATAAACCCGAGGCTGACTGGAAATGTGAGGTATACACGGAAGAGTGGAAATACGTGCTGGATATTTTTGAACTTGAAAAAGGATTTTTAAAGATGGATCTGCACAACTCCGACATCATCTTTGGTTTTCCTTTGGAAGACAACTCGACACCTGCAGCAGCTGTGACCACCCTCTCCACATCCTCTTCCACCCACTCCGTCCACTCCTCATTCCACGTGGAAGCGTCGTCGGATGTGCCCTGCCCCGTCCAGTCCTTCAACGCGCAGCAGGTGACCTTCGACTTCAGTCAGGTGATGTACATGGGATCTCGCCTTAACCCTGGTCTCTTGGAGGTCATCGTGAAGGTCACCCTCTACAGCGTCGTCATTGGATTGTCCCTCGTCGGCAATTCACTCGTCGTCTACATCGTGTGGAGGAACAAAAGGATGCACACAACAACCAACTACTTCCTCGTCAATCTCGCCGTCTCCGATGTGATGGTGACATCGCTATGCTCGTGGGTCCATCTCGTTGACAATCTGACGGAAGGTTGGGTTCTTGGTGCGTTCTTCTGCAGGTTCAACAGCTTCGCTCAAGGTAGGAACCATTGCATCCGAATAGATGCTACATACATATATGCTGCGGCCTGCAGTAGGTTCAATGGCACATGCAGCAGATGTGCTTAGATCTCAAATGCAACACGCAAATACGAAAGTCTGAAGTAAAAATTGTTAATATTGCTATTTTAGTATTGTTGTTTTGTTATTGTTATTTTGTCACTGTTATTTATTCACTTTATTTAATTGTTTCTCCATTTCTACAGCCCCCCTTCAAGCTCACTACTCAGAGGCGCTCCCGACAACAGCGAGGACACTGCATCGGAGTTTCACGCAAAAAAAGCGCCTGACCAATTGCGAGTGAAGGACTCTTGCGTAGGGCCTCTTCGCGGCGGCTTGGCGTGGATTCGAACCTGCAAGCCTCCGGCTGCGAGGCAATGAACATAATCACTACACCACCGCGCCCCATTATCATCATCATCATCATCATCATCATCATCATCATCATCATCATCATCATCATTGTTATTATTGTTATTATTATTATTACTATATACTACTACAGCTACCATATCTAAAACTACTACTACTTCTACGACTACTGCCATGCACTACTACCACAACTGCAACTACTACTACTACTACTACTACTACTACTACTACTACTACTACTACTACTACTACTACTACCACTACTACTACTACTACTACTATCACAACTACTACTATTGTAACCATTACTATGTTTACTATCATCATTAATTTTGACCTTTCTTCCATATAATTACATTCGCCTTCTGCCACGAAAACTGTCTTGAAAAGCACAATCCATGAACCAACGATAGTCGCTGATGGCGGTACCTCCATGCCGGAAGACGACTTAACAGCTACTGGAGAAGAGCGACACGGTGAGCGCAGGGCCGGATTAAGAAATGGGGGGCCATGTTCGAGAAATGTTTGGCGGATCTTCGACCGAAAATTCTGATGACTTTTTTGTCGTTTTGATTGAAATTTGATAAAAAGTAAAAACCTAAAAAAATTCGGAAAAATTGTTTTTTCCCGCATGTGTGGGGCCCCCTAAAGTGTGGGCCTCTGTTCGGTCGAACATGCCTTAATCCGGCCCTGGGTGAGCGGGGAAGTTCCAGACGTGATGAAGTGACTGAACCAAACCCGAAAGGACGTTCAGTGACGGAGGAGGGTGTCGAGGAGCACCGACTCAGCCTGAGCTGCAAGACACGGATGAAGGTGGGCACGTGGAATGTGCGCAGTATGAAGCTAGGGAAACTGGAGGTGATAAAGGGAGAGATGACACGTCTTAGCTTGGCTATATTGGGACTGAGCGAGACGATAATGAAAAAGACAGGGGCACTTCACATCAGGGGAATTCAGGATAATCATGTTCGGATCTGAGGAGGGAAGTTGAAACGGAGTAGCGATGATATGTGACAAAAGGAGTGCGGCGGCAATAATGTGATACAATGATACAGTGAATGATCGATTGATGAGTGTCAGATTCAGAGGAAGGGAGGTCAACATGACGGTCATCCAAGTCTATGCCCAACATCGGTGGCGGAAGAGGAGGATCATAACGGTTTCTATAGCAGCCTACAAGAGACTATTGACGCTGTACCTAAAGGGGACACACTATTGATCATCGGAGACTTCAACGCGAAAGTGGGACAGAGTACGGATAAAAGTTCTTCAACTGGAAGGAATGGACTGGGGAAGCGAAATGAGGCGGGCACAAGATTGGTAGACTTCTGCGAAGCAAACGAGTTGAGCATTACAAACACATGGTTTGAACAACCAAAGAGGAGGTTACACACATGGACATCACCAGATGGTAGGAGTAGAAACCAGATAGACTACATGCTGGTAAGACAAAGATGGAAGAGTTCAGTGAAGGACATAAGAACAAGACCTGGAGCTGATTACGAACAGATCGTGAATTGTTCGTGGCACTGGCTACCATGAGAACAAAACTAAAGAGCCAAAGAGCAGGTGATCGAATAGTTGGATATGACTGTGAAGAAATCGTGCCGGAATACAGAATCGCGGTAGAGAACCGGTTTGAAGCGCTGGAGCTGGATGATGCCATAAATACTGTAACAGACGACATGTGGGAGGAAATGAAGACGATAATACATAATGAAGCTGAGAACTTTGTGCCGAAGAAACAACGAAAGAAAACAACGCCATGGCTATCGGATGAGGCGGTAAAATTTGCAACGGAAAGAAGATTGCAGAGATCGGCCGGAAACAGGACAGAGGTCAAGGAGAATGGAGGGACAACGAGAATTCGGACAAGAGGTCAAGGAGAATGAAGGGACAACGAGAATTCGGACAAGAGGTCAAGGAGAATGGAGGGACAACGAGAATTCGGACAAGAGGTCAAGGAGAATGGAGGGACAACGAGAATTCGGACAAGAGGTCAAGGAGAATGGAGGGACAACGAGAATTCGGACAAGAGGTCCACCTTTGCTTCATTGACTACAGTAAAGCATTCGATTGCATACATGAATCATTCTTTGTCGTGGAAAACACTGCAAGAGATGGGAATTCCAAGGCATCTCATCATGCTGCTCAAGAGACTGTATGGAGGGACAACGAGAATTCGGACTCCGTCACTGAACGTCCTTTCGGGTTTGGTTCAGTCCCAAGAAGCTATGATCAGGACAGAATGTGGAGACACGGATAAAATCAGGATCGGGAAGGGGGTGAGACAGGGATGCATATTATCTCCGTTCTTGTTTAACCTGTATGCAGAAAGAATAATACGAATGGCAGAGATGGATGATGCAGACGAAGATATAAAGATAGCAGGAAAAATACTAAACAATCTACGATATGCAGATGATACTACACTAATGGCGGGGAGAAAAGATGATCTTGCGGAAAGAAGACTAAAGAAGGAAAGCGAAAAAGCAGGATTATATTTTAACATCAAAAAGACTAAGATAATGACCACGGCGGAATGGGATACCTTCGAAATGGATGGAGAGGAGATAGAGGTTGTGACAAGTTTTTCGTTTTTGGGCTCAATGGTGGAGAAAGAAGGAAAATGCGATAAAGAGGTGAGACGGAGAATTTCAATGGTCAAAGCTGCAATGCATGGGATGGATAAGATATGGAGGGACAGGCATGTGAGCTTACAGACAAAGACGAGACTTGTCAAAGCAATGATTTTCCCCATAGTGCTATAATTATGGAAGCGAGACGTGGACGAAGACGAAGGCGTTGGATGTCAACATTGCTGCGTGTGAAATGTGGATATGGAGAGGGCTGCTGGGAATATCGTGGAAGAGAACAAATAAATCTGTACTCCAGGACATAGGTCAACTAAGAGGAAATATGTTATTGCTGCAGAGGATCATCAAACAGAAGCTGATGTATTTCGGTCACGTGATGCGCACGGATGGACTGGAGAAGGCGAAGATGCTGGCGTGTGGAGAGAGTACGAGGAGAAGAGGACGACCGAGGATCAGATGGATGGAGGATGTACACAGAAGGACAGGGATGAATCTTGAACAATTGAGGGATGTGACGCAGAACAGAATGGAGTGGAGAAGGCTGGTCATGACGGTCGCTAGAGTTCCTCGAACTGACGGCACAAGAAGGTGACAAGGTGACGAGTGATCAGACTCTACTGACACTTTATGGATATAGACTTCCGCTGCTACACGGTGTGTATATATGTATAGTATACTGTATGGCAATGAAGACTGCAGGTGGTCAGAAGAAATTGACATCTCAACAAATCAGAAGAGTCAAGACATCAGTTTATGTTTATGTCTGCCTGTCTATCGCTCCTATACTGCACGTCTGTCACCCTTCTTGTCAGCCTCTGCTCTTACTACTTACTACGTTAGTGTAATTCTTTCACCTCTGTCTTCGTCTGTGTGTGTGTGTGTGTCTCTCTCTCTCTCTCTCTCTCTCTCTCTCTCTCTCTCTCTCTCTCTCTCTCTCTCTCTCTCTCTCTCTCTCTGTCTGCATCGCTCATTATCGGCGTCTTTTTGTCCTGTTGCCTTTCTCTGTGTACGCTTCTTAGTATCTTTGAAACCTTCCATAAATGTGCGTCCATGTTATCTGGTGATGTCATCTGCAGATGCTGTGGTTGTATACATATACAGATGTGGTATATATATACCATCTTCTTGTCTGCAGTTGCAGCAAATCACAGTCTTCATCTCTTCATCCATCGGAGACGAATAATGATCAGCGAGTTGTTGCTGAGGCAGAGGAAAGAGATGAACACAGCATCCTCTCCATTTCTCGCATCCTCTGAGGAAAGATGAGGATGAGGAGGTTGATAATGATGATGATGATCGTGGACATTAGACCACGTATTTACGATATCTGCTGACAGCTTTACGTATGCAAGGAGAGAAGGGTAATTGAGGCGATGAAGGGAAAGGCAAAACGGTGTATCGGTGAACGAAAGAGGGCAAAGAGAAAAATCAAGGACACAAGGAGAGAAAGAAAGGGATATGATATGAGAGACATAATATGACAGACATAATATGAGAGACATAATTTTATGAGAGACATAATATGAGAGACATAATTTTATGAGAGACATAATATGAGAGACATAATATGAGAGACATGATATGAGAGACATAATATGAGAGACATAATATGAGAGACATAATATGAGAGACATAATATGAGAGACATGATATGAGAGACATAATATGAGAGACATGATATGAGAGACATAATATGAGAGACATAATATGAGAGACATAATATGAGAGACATGATATGAGAGACATGATATGAGAGACATAATATGAGAGACATAATATGAGAGACATAATATGGGAGACATAATATGAGAGACATAATATGAGAGACATGATATGAGAGACATAATATGAGAGACATAATATGAGAGACATAATATGAGAGACATGATATGAGAGACATAATATGAGAGACATAATATGAGAGACATAATATGAGAGACATAATATGAGAGACATGATATGAGAGACATGATATGAGAGACATGATATGAGAGACATAATATGAGAGACATAATATGAGAGACATAATATGAGAGACATAATATGAGAGACATAATATGAGAGACATAATATGAGAGACATGATATGAGAGACATGATATGAGAGACATAATATGAGAGACATAATATGAGAGACATAATATGAGAGACATAATATGAGAGACATAATATGAGAGACATAATATGAGAGACATAATATGAGAGACATAATATGAGAGACATAATATGAGAGACATAATATGAGAGACATAATATGAGAGACATAATATGAGAGACATAATATGAGACAGACGTAATATATGCAAAGATCGAGAAACTTGAGCTGAGTTAAAAATGCCGATCCGTGTTATATCTGGATGATGATAATTGCGTCTCAGCTGCGTCAATAAGACCCACCGACCACCGACCACCGACATCCAAGGGAGGAGATGCTCTCTCCGTCGGATCGGATAAGATATCTCCGAACGTCTACCTGTTTGTTGACCGCTGCCATCAGCGCAACCACGGTCGTTGGTCACAGGCACAACCCACGTATTTTTTTAAGAACAGTGCTCACTCTCTCTTTCTCTGTATATATGTATGTATGTATGTATGTATGTATGTATGTATGTATGTATGTATGTATGTATGTATGTATGTATGTATGTATGTATGTATGTATGTATGTATGTATGTATGTATGTATGTATGTATGTATGTATGTATGTATGTATGTATGTATGTATGTATGTATGTATGTATGTATGCCTGTGTGTCTGTCTATCTATCTGTCTGTCTGTCCGTCCGTCTGTCTGTCTGTTTATCTGTCTATCGCTCTCTCAATCTCTTCTCTTGCAACGGCTGAGTCTTATCCGCAGGCTATGGCTGGATTTGATGGATTGACATCGGCTAAGTAGACAAAATTGGACAGAGTATCTTCTACTTGAACTTAATCTCTCAAATTAAAGTCTTAAGATGTCTCCAAGAATTCCTCCAGTGATCCTTCAAATCTTCTTCACTCTCGCAATCACTTCATCTATTGTTCTAAACGAAACCCGGCGTAGATTGCATATTGAAACGATGTACATTTGTTTATTATACGTTGTCTGTACACCAAAATGCGGATAGCAATTGGTGTATTAACTCTTTCCCGCCGGATGGGGTCACCCGTGACCCCATTAACAGGATAGGTATCAAAACAATTCCGGCGGGAATGGTTAAAGAATATTCTCATCTTAAAAAAGCATGCATCATTCGAATATTATTGGCAACTGTATAGTAATTACTAATTAGTAACTTCTATAGCGCCCGGGTCTCAAATGCAAGGGATAGACTGATGTCGCTTGAAAATCAGACCGTGACCAGGTCAGCATGAATCCCAGAGAGACAGAGACAGAAAGACAGATACATGTAGACAGAGACAGAGACAGATGAATAGAGATTGATAGACAGGCAGAGAGAGGTAGGGCGGGATGTATATAATAGTGGAAAAGCAATATGAAATTACAGTTCCAGCTCAACCAGATGACCCACAATGCATCGGCGCTATCTGTTGCTTACCTATTATACCGCGGTGCATTGTGTGTGCTCTACTTTAACGCGAGCGATCAGATGAGATCAGATATCACTGTTGTGTAGAGACGTAGGCGTTTAATCCTATCACACCCGTCATCCGATCTGAGTGACGACATCATCCACATCATCCACATATCCTATGTCTTCGTTTCACGTTTCACGCCTTAATTTTCATCATCGATTGCTGATGCGATTCGATTATTATAAGTCGGATGAGAACAGAAAGCAAACAATTGCCAACAATATGTAATCGTGTGATGTGTGGTGGCTGATGTTTTTGGACTGTGGTCACAGTGTGGTGTCAAATGTTGGACTGTGGTGTCAAGTGTACAACAAGCATCGATCGATGGCGATCCAACACCAGCAGAGCAGACGATCGGTCGATGAGACGCAAACAAAATGGTTTTAGAGATGTAAGAAGAGATGTGAGAAGAGATGTGAAAGTGGATGTAAAACTAAGGATGTAAACGAGATGTACACAGATGAAGTAATCATGTTAGAAATAATATTCAATATTAGTTCGTGTGTGTGGTTGTGTTGCTAGATTTCTGCTTGGTATTTTGAAAAGACAGTAAATTGAAATGAACGAATCTGACTGGGGGAATTCAGATGTCGGGTGTAGCCTATGGGGGATGGGCAAGCGGTCTTTCGGGCGGACGGTAACCGACCGCTTAAAGCGGACCACGGCGGTGAAGCGACTGCCTCCTTTGTCCGGTCTTTTTTTCTGACGACCATTTTTAGTCATTGCTTTGAACATTCAACTAAATATACAAATCTCGGTTGTAAATTCTGATCTTAAAAATCTGATTTACCTTTTCTTAGCCTATCGTTTACTTACTCATTCTTTTAGTGGATAGCATCCTTTTTTACCCGAGGTATCTCAGATCCATCGGGATTTTAAAAAAATTATCCGGAGACGTAAAAAAATGCATTCTGGAACGGCTCATTATTATTACTTCACAACAAAACTACGCCACCGGTCGCACTCTGCCAGTGCCAGTCCCAAACCTAGATAAAGGAGGAGGGCGTCGCTAATGATCTTTGTTACCGCTCAGTCAAGGGCGGATACAGAAATTTTCGAAGGGGGGGGCCAAAATTTTTGGTGTTGCCGGCGAAAAATTTTTTTTTACACCGCTGAAAACAATTTTCCGGGGAAGACATACCATTTCAACCGCCGAAAAAACTGATGACCTTTTTTTTTTTTTTTTTTTTTTTTTTTTAGTCATCGGCCAATTTTTTTGAAAAAAGTACTTGTTGAAACCAAATGGGGGGGGCCACGTCCCATGCAATTTTTAAATGGGGGGGGGCATGGCCGGATTGGCCCCCCTGGATCCGCCCTTGCGCTCAGTGACGTTAAACTGCAACTACTACTACTTCACAACAATTTCTTCGTATAATAGAAAAACGTTCGTGTGATGCACCATAGATGTAAAAAAAACTTAGCTCTTATATTTTCCGGGGTGAATGTCATTCCTGGGGAACTTCGCCTCCCCGGCAGGTACCTAGATGAGACACTGGCTGGCACCTGGCAAGGGTTCTGATCGCAGACACTAGGTAAAGAAAGAATCGCTCAGGGGCAAGTATTGCTGGATTTTTTCCAAGTGTTGGGTTAAGGGTAAAAACTGCAAAGCGTGGGTGGATATTTTTTAACGGAATAACGAGGAAGATCAGAAGTATGGAAGAATTTGGATCGAATTGGTTTATTACAACAAGTTTTATTAACCATAATAGACTAAATAGCTTGCAATCAGCTATATTTCCTTTCTCTCTTGTCTATCTGCCATTATTGGAATCGGATTGATATAATATCTCGACAATCTCTCTGATACGACGCAGCGCTCGTGAATAAGCTGGTGCCTTGCAGCGCATAGCTTCAGAATAACGCTTTAGAAAATTGAAAATACGATTACAAATTAAGTGAAAGTAGCTTTGGTATTTTAGTATTTAAATTAATACTTAAACCAGTCTGGTTAAGACCTTCTCATTAGGTGGATTCGACATGTGTAAGACTTTTCCAAGAATCAAAATGTATTTCTTGTCTTGCAGAGGATTCGTCTGTAGCTAATTGGCGGAGTATCTCACGGGGGAAATTTATTGTCGGCTTTTTTCTAGACTGGTGCCACCTGGTTTGGTTCTGTGTAACTATTTCTGTAGACAATCCTTCAGTGGATTAGAAGTGGAAACGTGGAGAGACATCGGATGGATTGCGAAGGGTTGGAAGTGGATTGGAGGGGAAAGAAGGTCAATGGTGTAAAAGGGTTCATTGGTCTTTTCCTCTAGTGGGTCATTAGACGAGGAGGAGGAGGAGGAGGAGGAGGAGGAGGAGGAGGAGGAGGAGGAGGAGGAGGAGGAGGAGGAGGAGGAGGAGGGTCGGGAGGTGATGGTGCTGCGTCTAGGATGCCGGGGGTGGACGGTCGATGAAAGTCACATCTGTTGAGAGACACTGTATGCTCAGCAGTTGGATTGAATGGAGGGAAAAAACTGCTGAAACACATTGTCTCGGGTCGGATGGAGGATGCATAAGGGGAAGAGGAGGAGATGGACGAATGGCAAGAGTTGGAGGAGTTGGAGAAAGCTGAAGAGAAGAGGAAGAGGATTGAGAAGAAGGTAAAGTTTATACCATCTATGATAAGGGAGTCCTCTTAGTTCCTTTTGCTCGTACTACTACCATGAAGAATCGAGCTTTTTCTGCGGTTGACCCAGTGGTCTGGAATGGCCTTCCTTTTGAGCTACGTCTACATCCTGGGACTCTTCCAGGATCCTTCCTTACTAAACTTATAACTGTTCTTTTTGGGCGCGCTGGAGTCGGGAGCTCCTCTGAGTAGTTTTTTCTTGAAGGAGCGCTATATAAATGTCCGAATGAATGAATGAATGAATGAATGAATGAATGAATGAATGAATGAAACTATTGACGACATTAATTTTTCGATGTAGTTTAAGTTATTCAGGAAGAATGATGTCATTCGGCAGTGCTCTCTTCTCGGTCTGTTTGGTTGTCTGTCTGCCAGCAAGCATGATTAGTATGTCTCTCCATAACCACGCGCCACCGGTGGAAAGGATAATTTCGCTGTCTATAGTTCTACATTCTTGCATCTCGACGTAGCAACGGAATGCGACGGCGGCCAAGTCACTTCCGATGCAGAAGAGAAGCCGTCGTCGCTCAATGTCCATAGACCACAGACATGTCCATAGTAATGTCCATAGCAATGTCCAATGTCCATAGACATGTCCATAACAATGTCCAATGTCCATAGCAATGTCCATAGACATGTCCATAGCAATGTCCATAGCAATGTCCATAGACATGTCCATAGCAATGTCCATAGACATGTCCATAGCAATGTCAAAATATGTCCATAGACCACAGACAATGGCCATAGCAATGTCCATAGACATGTCCATAGCAATGTCCATAGCAATGTCCAATGTCCATAGCAATGTCCATAGCAATGTCCAATGTCCATAGCAATGCCCATAGACCACAGACAATGTCCATAGCAATGTCCATAGCAATGTCCATAGCAATTTCCAATGTCCATAGCAATGTCCATAGCAATGTCCAATGTCCATAGCAATGCCCATAGACCACAGACAATGTCCATAGCAATGTCCAATGTCCATAGCAATGTCCATAGCAATGTCCAATGTCCATAGCAATGTCCATAGCAATGTCCAATGTCCATAGCAATGCCCATAGACCACAGACAATGTCCATAGCAATGTCCAATGTCCATAGCAATGTCCATAGCAATTTCCAATGTCCATAGCAATGTCCATAGCAATGTCCAATGTCCATAGCAATGCCCATAGACCACAGACATGTCTATAGCAATGTCCAATGTCCATAGCAATGTCCATAGCAATGTCCAATGTCCATAGACCACAGACAATGTCCATAGCAATGTCCAATGTCCATAGACTTGTCCATAGCAATGTCCATAGACTTGTCCATAACAATGTCCATAGCAATGTCCATAGCAATGTCCATAGCAATGTCCATAGACATGTCAATTGTCCATAGCAATGTCCATAGCAATGTCCATAGACATGTCCATAGACATGTCCATAGCAATCTCCATAGCAATGTCCATAGACATGTCAATTGTCCATAGCAATGTCCATAGCAATGTCCATAGACATGTCCATAGACATGTCCATAGCAATCTCCATAGCAATGTCCAATGTCCATAGCAATGTCCATAGCAATGTCCAATGTCCATAGCAATGTCCATAGCAATGTCCAATGTTCATAGCAATGCCCATAGACCACAGACATGTCTATAGCAATGTCCAATGTCCATAGCAATGTCCATAGCAATGTCCAATGTCCATAGACCACAGACAATGTCCATAGCAATGTCCAATGTCCATAGCAATGTCCATAGCAATGTCCATAGACATGTCAATTGTCCATAGCAATGTCCATAGCAATGTCCATAGACATGTCCATAGACATGTCCATAGCAATCTCCATAGCAATGTCCATAGACATGTCAATTGTCCATAGCAATGTCCATAGCAATGTCCATAGACATGTCCATAGACATGTCCATAGCAATCTCCATAGCAATGTCCATAGACATGTCAATTGTCCATAGCAATGTCCATAGACATGTCCATAGACATGTCCATAGACATGTCCATAGCAATCTCCATAGCAATGTCCATAGACATGTCAATTGTCCATAGCAATGTCCAATGACCATAGACAAAATTAGACATGTCGGCAATGTCGGGAGCTCAGTTTATCCTCATGGACATCAGGCAGAGAAAAGAGCAGAGACCTAAATTAAAGTCTGGTCTTCAAAGATTAGGCAAAGCTAGGAAGGGACTATGCGGAGAAGATAAGAACGGTGTGGTCGACAAAGGAATCGCTGCGGAAAACGTTCCCTTTGAATGATTTTTTTAAAGTCACGGTAAATGTCATGTTTCTGTGAGGCTGGGGACAAATGAAAGGTGGAGAAAGGGGGGTAAGAAATAAACAATGTTGCTGAGATGATGTTACGTTGTTGGACTTGTGTCGTAGGGAGTTCAGATTCTAGCCTCCTACTCCCTCTATTCCTGCTGCTACTCCCTCTCCTTCTCCTCCTCCTACGAATGGTCGGTAGCCATGTAGGGATCTTGAGTAAAACGTTTTACTGATAATAGGCTATTGTTCAAATTGATCTTTAGAACTGAAATATTATTTTCTACGTCGGTTGATAACCTCTGTCCGGAACGTTTGTTCCGGACAGATATTTTGGACCAGAGCAGAATTTTACGAATCTCGATGAACTTGGAAAAAGAACATTAACTTTACCGTTTCACCCAAACTCCATTCTCTTCAAAGCCTCCCCTCCATCCACTCCTCTTTGGTCTCCATGGTAACCGGGCTCGAATCACCAGTTGATATCTCTAGATGATCTCTCTGTAACGACGCAAAACTCGTTGATAAGTTTCGGTTCAGCTTTCGAGAAGCGCTAAATGAATGTTAAGATTACGATTACGACTGTAAATAAAATTGTAATCGACGACTTCGTAGATTTCCAGGAATTGTTCGATGAACTCGTCACGAGTTGGAGCTGAACTGGCAAAACAGTCGCCACCGTCTTTGTATTCTTATTATTGTTCGCCTTTCTCTATTTCCTGCTCTTCCTCATTATGCCCTTGCTCTTTTTTCTCCTCTTCCTCTTCTTCTTCTTCCTTTTCCTCTTCTTCTTTTTCCTTCTCTTCCTCCTGTTCCTCTTCCGCCTCCTCTTCTACCTCTTCTTCTTTCTCGGCTTCCTCCTCCGCCTTTTCTTCCTCTTCAACATCAGCTCCGATCCATTCTCTTCTTTCAGTTTTTGCCCTGATTCCTATTCTGTCTTCTCAGCTCTTCTTATTCTTCTGTCTCTTGTTCCAGTTCATTGCCTTGTGCAGTGGTGTCCATCTCTCTATCCAATCGCAGACTCGGTTACTATGGCATCGCAGCATCCCACGCTTCATCTCAGTCAGCTGATCAATCAATCTCTCTCACTCTCTCTCTCTCTTTCTGTGTCTTTGTCTCTGTCTCTGTCTGTCTCTGTCTCTGTCTCTGTCTGTCTCTGTCTCTGTCTCTGTCTCTGTCTCTGTCTCTGTCTCTGTCTGTCTGTCTCTCTCTCTCTCTCTCTCTCTCTCTCTCTCTCTGTCTCTCTCTCTATGTCTCTCTCTCTCTTTCTATGTCTTTGTCTCTCTCTCTCTGGCTCTCTCTTTCTCTCTCAGTTTCTCTGTCTCTCTGTTAGTTACTCTCTCTCTCTCTCTCTCTCTTTGTCTCTCTTTGTCTTTCTCTCTGTCTCTTTGTCTCTCTCTCTCTCTCATATCTTCGGATCATCATGATTACCATAATTTCAATCGCGCTGGTGATGCAACTTGAAAAGACGACGCCGACCGTAAAATGGGGTAAATAGAGTTTTACCCCATGACACTTTATAAAATTGAATCAAACTGAGAATCCTTCGAACTCAACCAGTGTCATTCGGGTGGTTGTAGTGTCATTGGCGAAGCATTTACACTGCACAATTGTACAAACACAAGCAACAAATTAGACTTTCCTTCAGTGGCTCCACAATCAACATTCAAATACCCTGGGGTTATTATTTACCCATAACTCCGTGCTGCAAAGTTTAACAACTTTAATCAATCTATCAATTCTTCTCTACATTGTCACGTAGTCCATTCTTTATGATTTCCATTTCTTCTATTGTGTATACAATCTGGCGGTATAGACGTCATTCGTGTTAATGAGCCTGCCCTCCTATCCTGGATGTTCATATTGGGCTGCATGTCTCTCCAGGTGTTTGTCTATGTGGATGCTCATTTGTATCTGTGCCTCTGCTTGTTTCTGATCCGCTAAAATTCCACATAAGAAAAAAACCTTTTTAATAATTCATCACGATTTCCATGGAGATGGGTTTCTCAAATGTCAGAAGTGTTGCTTTCACTAAGTCGACCAACCTACATTTTATTCCTATCATCATGATGCGCGTTCGTCTTGTCACCACTGTCTGTCTGCCTGTCTGCCTGTCTGCCTGTCTGCCTGTCTGCCTGTCTGTCTGCATGTCTGTGACTGAATCTTCCTAATCCTCTTCCTCCTTCTCCTCCTCTGTCCGTCTCTGTCTGTTTATCTATCTGTGTCTTTCTGTCTCAGTCTCCACCTCTGTCTCTCTCTGTCTTTCTGTCTATCTGTCTGCCTGTCTGTCTGTCTCTCTCTCTCTGTAAATGTATATATATATACAATTAGACTGTACATGTACATAACTATGTCTGTCTGTCTCTCCCCGTTGCTTACTCTTTTTCTGTCTCGATATCTGTCCGTCTGTCTGCCTGACGCTCTGTCTCTCTGAGCATTCTTTTCGATAACTTGACTCACTGACCTCCAACTGCAGAAAGAAAACAAGTGAACATCATCAGCAGACAATATTTATTTATCTAACGCCTTTGTAATCAACAACGAATGAGAAAACGCCGATCGATCTGCGATCTTTCATTTAGATTGGTTGCCATAGAGATCGATCGATATAAGTTGTGGAAGATCGTTGATACAACAATTCCATCGATTGACCTTCAATGACCTTCGTTCTCTTTTGTCTATCCGCTTCATTCCCATTCTCTCTTCCAATTCCAGTCTTTCCTTTCCTAAAGCATCCGATCTTAATCCGTTTATCCTAATTCGCCTCCCATTCTCCACTTCTGTTTACCATCTGTTTACCACTTCCACTACCTCTCGTCCTCTTAAATCCATCTCATCAATGTCACTCATCAACAGTGTGTCTTAACAACTATCCTATCATCCATTCTAACCTCTCCTCACTATTCCTCACTATCCTCCTATCTGTTTTATAACAATCTCTATTCAACAATTTGTTTTCGTTGCCATATCCTCTCTGCTGCATCGTCCTCTCTCTCTCTCTCTCTCTCTCTCTCTCTCTCTCTCTCTCTCTCTCTCTCTCTCTCTCTCTCTCTCTCTCTCTCTCTCTCTCTCTCTCTCTCTCTCTCTCTCTCTCTCTCTCTCTCTCTCTCGCTTTTGCGGTTATCTTTGCATTTCTAGATGACTATTACGATTACGATTACATTCTTTTGCATTTGCCAGCAAACATTTCTAAAGCGCATTAATTTTGATTTTATGTCAAAGCAGATAAATAGCCGCTGCCTGCAGCCATCATTCTCTGCTGATGTGCTTTTGCGCAGAACTTAAACAGCCGCCGCATTAAGTTTATTGAGATACATAGAGGGACATTAAGCAACGGCGGTCAGTTTAATAAGTGGACGAATGGACATTGGACACAATGGACACACTGGACAGGGTGTTGTTGGTCATCTGCAGAGGTGGACACGATGTCCAGTTATATGCGTTGGTCAATTCGTGTCCTGATTTATGTCCACTGGGCATAAAAAAGACACACACACACATAGCCTACGGGTCGTGTGCGTTTATCAGTTTTACTCTCTAATCTACAGTGAGTTGGTCAGTAAAGTCCGGTGATACGAACACCATTCCACTGTCTGTCTGTCTGTCCGTCCGTCCGTCCGTGTGTCTGTCTGTCTGTTTGTGTGTGTCTGTCTGTTTGTCTGTCTGTTTGTGTGTGTGTCTCTTTGTGTCTGTCTGTCTGTCTGTCTGTCTGTTTGTGTGTGTCTGTCTGTCTGTCTGTCTGTCTGGTTTTGCATTTCTTCGAAATCTGAGCGGAGTGTTCTTCTCTTTATTCGATTCGTCATCTGTTGCAACGGTGTTCAGCGACCTATTACGTAGACAGCAAGAGAGAGGCAGAGACAGAGACAGAGAGGAGAATATAAAGGATGAGAAGGAGGCATGTGAGGAGAATGGAGGGAGGATGAGGAGGATGAGGAGGATGAGATTGATTTGGATGATGGAGGTGGAAGAAAAGGTGAAATGTCTTTTTGTGAATCTGTTTAATGACTTTCGTCGCCTTCCAAGTATCGCCACCTCTCGATTCCTTTCCTTGTTGGCTGAGTAACTTTCTGCAATTTTTACGATCTAGTTTAGCTTGTCAGGTAGAACTGGAACAGACAGACAGACATACAGACAGAGATACTTAGTAAGTATATGTGTGAGTGTTGTCGTCATTAAGTATTTAAGTTTGCTAGAGATGCACCGACTTATATGGCGCCAACGAAGATCGAAAGCAATTCTGTGGAAGGCGCCATGCACTTCACTTTCTGTCAACGACACAGAAGAGACTCTTGAGATGTGGAAGAGAGGAAGGGAGGAAGGGTCTCTTCCGTTTTATGGAAAGAGGGATGGATGGAGCAGGGAATACACGTCTGGTGGATAGACGACCATGTTTACTCCATCAAAGATCCTCCTTTCTTTCTTTTACTCCTTCCATTTATTCATTCCATTGTGCTTTGCTTTCCTCTTTTCTAATTACTCCTTCCTTCTATCATTCCACCCATCACTCGCGCTTAATGACGACAACACTCACACACATATACTTACTAAGTATCTCTGTCTGTCTGTCTGTCTGTTCCAGTTCTACCTGACAAGCTTCCCTCCGTCTTTCCTTACATCCATCCATCTTTACCCAATAATATCCTTCCATCGATTCTTCTTCTTCCATTCGTCGTTTCTCATCAAATCCATTCTTCCATCTCTTCTTCCAACCTCATCATTCTTTTCCATGCTCTCCTTTTTCCTTCCGATCCTCTTTCCATCCCTTTTCCATCCTTAATTTCTTCCAACCATCCATCCATCCGTTCCAACTTCCCTTTCATCCATCCATCGATTCTTCCTCCATCCATTCCTTCCTCTCTTTCTTCCCTCCTTTCCACTCCGCTTAGATCTATCCAGTTCTCTGCGGTCGACGATTGACGGATCCTTAGAATAGGAGACGACGACGATGGCTGTGTTTAGCTTGTCACATCAACATCCATTCCTCTGCACAACATCCACCCACTCCACCCACTCCAATGAATCCACCTATTCCATCCCACTACTCCATCTGCTCCACCATGTCCACCTCTCCCACTCCTCTGACCGTCTGACCGCCTCCCTGAAGATCAAAGACCTTACCCGACAGGTGAATGACGTCATGCTAGAAGCCAATTTCTTCTGCTCCCTAATGTCCGTTCACTACATAGTTAAGTCACAGACCAGACTACAAAAGAAAGAGAGTGAGACAGACAGACAGACAGACAGAGACAGACAGAGACAGATAGATGGATAGAGAGAAAGACAGAGAAAATTAGCTACACAACTGTTCCATTACAACTATAATAAGCATAGAGACTAAATGCGTCATAATGATGTTAAAATTGCAATTGCATGAAACGGTTAGATAAAATTTGCAATTACATCTGCAATATTCTAGTCTTCATGGAATGCGTTAAATAAATGATTTGTAGCAATATCTTCTTTCATTGACAAAGATTCTAGATGTCAAACCGAACCCAAGAACAGATTACACGAACAATGACATTGTTTGCTGCTATATTATTGTTCTCGTAACAAAAAGTTTGTTTGATATTTTCTATGTAAAGTTCTTGTTATAATTATAGTTTCTATAGCATAACAATTATTAGTTCTGTTATTACAGTAGATCTAACAAAAGTATCTATGCCTGTAATATCAAAATGTGCCAAATACGCTTGTACGTTACATTACATTATGAACACAATAACGATTGTTACGGATCAATTACGGTGTTGGTAGTCGCATAGTTGAAGTTGTAAACGACGACGATGAGTCATTGTAAGGTCTCCCTCCTCCTCTCTCCAGGCTTGGGACTGGCATCAACGGTGGTTGGTTGACGTCTGACTCTTCAAGAACACGATGACTCGTTGAGAGCTGCAACAGACGATGACTTGTGTGATTTATATAGCGTAGGAAAGAGAGGCATCACCCGGATGTTGGAAGCTGGTAATTATCTTCGCTAATTGACTCATCTGTAAAGCCACGACCTGAAGGCAAATAGAGCGTTCTCTTCATCATCGTTATCTTGTCATGTCATGTCTCTGCATGTCTGTCTATGTTTCCCTTCTTTCCTTTCTTCTTCTCTATCATCCTTTCCCCTGCTATTCCCCTCTTTTTGCTCCTCATACCCAATCTCGACTACCCAATCTCGACTACCCAATCTCGACTACCCAATCTCGACTGCCCAATCTCGACTATCGCTATTCTTAATTTCGCAGAATTCGACATTTAATCAAAACGATCTTGTCGGTTCAAACATTCTGGTCAAACAAATTGTTCCTAATTCCCAATTTCGCAAATTCCAGACGTAAATCACATATCCATAAATCACATATAGACTATCCATAAAGTTCAAGTATTCAAATAAACGCACTGTTCCAAATTCCTATTATCAGAAAATTACTTTATGATAAAATGCAATGCTTCTATTTATAACCTACATGAACTATTATAGTACACATAGGTTATTTTTTGGAATTATCATGAAATTCCAGATGTCCAAACAAATAGTCTAATAAACCGCAGAATATGTTCCAACATTTATGGCTAATAATTGTTATCTGATGACAACAATTATATCATCGGCAATCGTGATTTAATTATAACAAATCGCATAACAATTGCAAATAATTATCAAAGCATTCCAATAAACAAGAGCCATGAAAAATAATTATTGATACAAAGTCAGTCATCAATGAGACAATCAGTGAATAAAAGACAATAGATGATGGAAGGCAATATTTATATATATATCGCCATTGTGACAGTTCCAGAGCATTGTAGTCAGTTATCGAATGCAACGATGCGAAATCGTTCGTCGCTCGTTGTTTGTTTGTCGCCGATCAACTCATCTGTCACATCCATCAGAATATGCGTTGCGAATGCTGCTCACAGACAAACACACTCTGGATGGATGGATGGATGGATGAACGGATGGATGGATGGATGGATGGATGGATGAATGGATGAATGGGCGGAAAGCCGTCGATATCTAGTTGACCGATCTGTCCCTACCCTTCACACTCTCTAGGGATTAAATGCCTATCACTCTCCCTCTTCCCCCCCTCAATTCCCCTCCCCCACTCATCTCCCCTCCCCCACTCATCGTCGCCAATCCTGCTGGATTCACTCTGGATAGACTGAATGATTATACAAAAAAGTTTTCGGTGATCTCCCGGAACGTGAGGATTTCCAGTCGCTGTGAGTTTTCCGGATGGTTTGGATTTATCCAGAAGTTTCGACGTTTCATTTTTTGTGTCAAAGTCAATTTATCATCTCGTCGTCGTTTTCGATGGATGATGTTGTTGTATCGTTATAACAGACAGCAGATATATCCAACCAGGGCCGTAAATCCCGGGGAGGGAAGGGAGGGAATTCCCTTCTCACATTTAGAGCTGGGGAGGGAACGTGAAGGAATTCCCTCCCCACAATTTTTCTCTGCTGCGTCACAAATGCTAGAGTCGGCAAGCTGTAAACGACGGCACATTGCTCGAAACGTGGATATTTGAAGATTTGCCCTGTGATCAAAAGCCGCACAGCTAAAAGAGGTGTAAATCTGTTCATTGATCAATAGAATCTCTTCTTTATTAATACAAAGAGAGGAATTTATGACTTGACACGCCCAATATAGTCTATCATCATGAAAGACTGCAGAAAGGAAGACAGCTAATCACACACACGCACACACAATACCATACATAGGGCCTACCTGTACTCAAAATGGACAAGCTCCTAAGCACCTTTGTCACTTGGTGCACAAACCCTCTCTGCAGTACCTTCCCACCCTCTCCGGTCGGCTGATCGGTTTGCTTATCGACTTGATCTAGTTCCTCGGGCAAGGACTTACATGGCCCAACACCAGCTTTTGCCATTGTAGACCCTTTCATGTGGAATTAGACCCTTCTATGTTGTTGTTACGTGTTTAACGACACTGCCATTTCAAAGATGGTTAGTGTCGCAACGCCATTTAGGTCCCCGTGGACGGACCGTTCTAGCCCGAGATTTGACTCTCTGAAATAGCCACCTTTGGGAATCGAACCGTAGCCCGCACGCTCTCTTTCAGAGAGTAGCGTACAGACGCGCCGCCATCGACCTTACCAATGTGGCCAAGCGAGTCAGCTCCCTTCTATGTTGAATAACCTACCTCCCTTTATATATCCTTATTAAGATCTAATTAGAGGGTGACGTCTTCAACCATTCTTCAACCATTCACTGCTTCAGGTCTTTCCTATTCCCTCGGGGCTTTCACGCTGAGAGTGCCTCTGAATAGCTATAGTACTGTAAGAGGCGCTTTGTAAATTGGCACATAAGTTTACATACGTGCATTGACGGTTCATGCATGCATACATAACATGTATACACAAGTACATAGGCTAGTCATATTTGAAGCATGGGCTCTCAGATTTGAAAGGAGAAATACTGATAGGCCTGTCACATCATCTCAAGACCACGTTATACCGCACAGAGGATTACAAATAAATTTAAACAAATAAAATTCGTGAATAGAGTGCGGTGCGTTAAAGGATTTAAGAAGTCTCATCTCTTTCGTTTTTCCACATGACTTGTGGATGGTGTGCTGGTAAGTGCTTTGAAAATAGTGCAAATGTGCACTGCATTCCCTATCAAAAACAGCTTTTCACATACACAAACAAATTTGAAACAATTAGGCCTAGCCATTGCCTAAATCTGTGCACCAGAAAAGTGACTAACAGCATTGTATAATAGCATTATAATGTTATCATTATGATCAGATTTCTTCTAAGTAGGCCTATAATGAATCTGTTTTGGTTGCAGTTTGTATTTGTAATCGCAATCGCAATCTCCAGAGTAGGGTATACTTCAGCGTCCACAGAAGCTATATATAAGTAGCGAGAGCCAGCCTATTTTGTGGATTTCAGTCAAAATAAATTCAGCTATTAAAACAATTGATAGGCAAGAGATGGCAAAAACGACAAAATGATATTATAAAGTATTTGTTGTGGATTATATTAGCCTGCAAGTAGAAAGTTATGTATAATTAAAATTAGTTTTCACCTTAGACCTATAATTGACTGAGATTCACGCAACGTCCAGACATGTTTTAACCCCTTGTCAACTCATTGTTGTAGATATAACCGTGTTGTTGTTTAACTTGATCATTAAACATTTGACACTGAACACAGAAGCGGGTAACAGGTTAACAGCTCATTTTACAGTACAAACGAGTTGCTAAAGATGAATGTATGCGCCTACTAAACCATGCAGATGGAGAAGTTAAGATGAAGATAAATATACGACACTAAATAGACCTAATGCTTCAACTCTTTCGGTTTGGCAAGAGAACCTCTAGGTTCTAGTGACTAGTCGTGTTGTTCTCTGTAGTCTGAACATATTATAGGCTATGTGCAGTAGGTCTATAGTGCGAACCAACAATTTTTAACACTAACTTTGGGTGGTATTCTTGGGGGGAGGTATACTATACGCACAATTCCGAAGGGACAATTTTCCCTCCCCACATTTAGCTACAGATTTACGGCCCTGTATCCAACGTCGACTGCTGCAGCAGTGTGTTGAATTGTTCATGGACCACCTCACTGAATGATGGTCGACCAGGCAAAGAGACAAGCTTAACGAATGACAGAGGAACTATAATGTACCTACATGTATTTTTAAGACAGCTGCAGTAATTCATCATGCGCCTGTTCAATTAAGGCTGTCTATTCTCCGTAGCGAATATGTACAAATTGTGCATAGCACATACAATACATGGGTGAAAGATAGTAACCCGAGTTTAACGATTAATTAGACCTATTGGAATAATCGCCAAAACATCATCATCATCATCATCATCAGGAACCGTGGGCTCGGCGCCCGTAGGTGTCCACTGCCGTCTTCATCAAGCTCCTCCATCGACCCCTGTCCATCGCCGCGTGACTCAGCTCTTGGAGTGATGCTCTCCCCACCTGGTGATGTCGTCCAGCCA
This sequence comes from Lumbricus terrestris, assembly GCA_949752735.1. NCBI lineage: Eukaryota > Metazoa > Annelida > Clitellata > Crassiclitellata > Lumbricidae > Lumbricus > Lumbricus terrestris. The sequence goes on along the minus strand of OX457043.1, from coordinate 713,471 downwards.
CTCCCTATGCGGTCTCCCTCTTCGATTTGTCCCCTCCATCCTGCCGAACATCAGCGTTTTTATTTTCCTATCGTCCTTCATTCTGCAGATGTGCCCAAAAAGCCTCAGCTTTCTTCCGATCAGCTTCTGCATGATGTTCTGGCATTGGATTTCAATCGTGTTTTTTCTTTGTTGTCAGCGCAAAACAAACGTATCGTTTAATCATTGTCTGTATAGTATTAGGAAGTACCACCAAAACAATTCATCGATTAATTTCAATTTGCTATCATAATGTTTTTACTTACATCATGATGTCATGTGACCTATTTCTGGAGGTACTTCCTAATACTATACAGACAATGATTAAACGATACGTTTGTTTTGAAAACAAAAAACAATCAATCATTCTTATTTTAAGTGAGATGCTGATGGAAAGGTCTAAGACGGTGGCGATAAAATCTGTTGCCGTCTGCATTGCAATAAACAGTTTCACTTACATGTATTTTGGTTAAAATACATCGCTGACGATAAACACCGCATGTGTGGTATAAAGAAATTTGTTTGTAGAGAGAAAGCAATCACTACTGGCTCAATGGCTAAATTTTAGACATTTCTTTCACTCGGTAACATGCCCTGCACTCGGCATGTTATCAAGCACACATTAGCACACACATGTGTATACGTGTAAGCTTGCAAACAAACATATCACTTGCATGTACGTGTATAGTATGCCTTCTTGGAATGGACTGTTAGTACTGTTATCGCCGTCATTGCCATTGGGAACAGAAACCTCAGCAACACATCATCATCATCAGCAACCGTGGGCTCAGCGCCCGTAGGTGTCCGATGCCTTCTTCACCAGGTCCTTCCACTTTCTCCTATCCAGCGCCGTTCCGCTCAGCTCCTGAAGCGGGGCCTTGCCCCAATCGGATATGTCGTCGAGCCATTCCCTATGAGGCCTTCCTCTCTTGTTTGTCCCATCCATTCGTCCGAACATCAGTGCTTTGATCTTCCTGCTGTTATCCATTCTGCAGATGTGCCCGAACAATCCTAGTTTCCTTCTGATCAGCTTCTGCATGATGTTTTGTTTTAACTGCACTCGCTTGTATAGTTCTGTGTTGTTTACCTTCTGCATCCACCCTATTCTTAGTATTTTCCTGTAGCACTTTCTTTCGAAGGCCATAAGTCTTTGTTCAATGTACTTCGTTACCACCCAGGCCTCGCACCCGTATAACAGAGTGCTGAAAATGCATGTCTGTAGTACCTTCTTTTTCAGCAACACAATGAGTGTCTATAGACATTGACATAATGTCTATCAGACATTATGTCAATGTCTATCAGACATTATGTCAATGTCTATAGAGGGGGAGCAGGACAATACCCCCGGACAAAACCCCCGGACAAAACCCCCCGGACAAAACCCCCCGGGCAAAACCCCCCCGGTATAAAACCCCCAGACAAAACCCCCCGGTATGAAACTCCCCCACCCCCGGTATGTTTTATTGTAAAAGAAATAGGTTTCGTCTTTACCATAGGCCTAATCACAAAGGTTTTATTACTTATATACCGGTATAAAAAAAACACCAGCTCCGTAATCAGGTGACAAATTGAAGAGGTGTTAAATAATCTAGCAAGTAACTGAAAAGGTGTTAAAGGGTAGGTAGAGCCTAGATATTCTGATCAACAGCACATTGAAGAGGTGCTAATTAATCAAGTAAATAATGAAGGTAGGTATAGAGCCTAGAGATTCTGATCAACAGGTGTTAATTAATGTAACAAGAGCAGAGCCTAGACACTGTTGAAGACCGTCTGAGTATAAGGGGCAGTGAAAATTTCATAGACAGTACAGTATTTGCAAAACTTTAGACAGAAAGCAGGCATGGAGTTGTAGTATCAGATAAGGGTAAACGTAAAGTTATATATAACGGCTACGTTTTTGTAAAGCAGAAACAGTTAGCTAATGGTATTACATCGTACGAGTGTGAGAAGCGCAGACAAAATAAAGAGAAACAGGGCGAATGCAAGGCGAAGCTGAAACTGGAAGGTGACAATCTTGTTGGTGTTCTGTCCGGGGGGTTTTGTCCGGGGGGGTTTATACCGGGGGGGTTTGTCCGGGGGTTTTGTTCCGGGGGTTTTGTCCGGGGGGTTTAGTCCGGGGGTATTGTCCTAGACTCCTATAGAGGTTGTGGTTCAACGTTTCATCGCAGTTGGCGCCACACTCCTCATAATTACGATCAACCAAAGATGGGTGGGTAAGTGGGTAAGTGGGTGAGTGGGTGAGTTGGTGATTGGGTTGGTGGGTGGGTAAGTGGGTGAGTGGGTGGGTTGGTGAGTTGGTGATTGGGTTGGTGGGTGGGTGAGTGGGTGGGTGGGTGAGTGGGTGGGTGGGTGAGTGGGTTGGTGGGTGGGTCGTGGGTCGTGGGTGGAAGGTAATTCCCTCTGTGTCGTCGATCCCTCGGGATTCAACGGAACATGCGGCAGAATGGAGATGGTGAATGGAGCGAATGAGTTCTTAGGAGATAATAATGATTGCCAATGTGGATGTGCATACAGATCAAATCATTACACGAGTAATCTGTGTTTACATTCAGAGTCGTACGTCTCCTATAGATGCAGTAGGACTATTATACGACCCTGTCTGTCTATGCCTGTGTATGCCTTGCTATGTCTGTGTATGCGCCTGCCTTACCTGTAACGGAAACTCTTCTACAACGTTAGCCCACATTAGCTACATCGGTAAGAGAGCTGGCGACCGCGCGTCTGTGGAAGAGAGCGTGCGGGCCGCGGTTCGATTCCCGAAGGTGGCTGTTTCAGAGATTCAAAATCTCTGGCTAGCACGGTCCGCCCAAGGGGACCTAAATGGCGTGGCGCCCATTCAAACGGGCGAGCGGTGGTGAAGGATCTCACCCTCAGGGTCGAGGCCATAAGACAGCCGCTATATAAAAATCCGATTACATTTACATTTACAAGAAGTACTCCTTCATAACCATAAACGTCAGAACATGAATTCAGAGAATATGTCGACGGCTTATTATACGTCTCGAGAAAATCTCTTTTCAAAATCTTTTAAAAACTCAATTCGTGTCCGTTGACTTTTTGATTATTATGACACCCACGCAGTCATTCAGCTGCAGCCTGGAAATTGGACTTCGACCGAAATTGTTTCATTTGCTATGTGGCTACAGTTTCGTCGACTGTCTCAACAACAATTATTATGATGCTAATTATCGGTTACTCAAGATGCCTTGCTACCACGATGCAATTACTGCTGTAACCTTAAGTTTACTGACGTTTATTTTGAACACATGTCCAATCCTCCTCCTCCTCCACCTTCTACTTTTCTTTCTCCTCCTCCTCTTTCTCCTCCTTCTCCTCCTCCTCCTGCTCCTCTTCTTTCTCCTTCTCCTCTTCTTCTTCCTCCTCCTCCGCCTCCTACTCTTTCTCCTCCTCCTCCTCCTTCTCCTCTTTATCCTTTTTCTTCTCCTCCTGCTCTTCCTCCTTCTCCTTCTTCTTATCCGCCTCCTCTTCTTCTTCTTCCTCTTCCTGCTCCTCCTCCCGCTCCTCCTCCTTCTCCTCCTCCTCCTCTTCTTCTTCTTCCTCCTTCTCCTCGTCGTCGTCTTCCTCCTCCTCCACCTCCTTGCATCGTTGAGGCGACGGTCCTCCTGTAACGCCCGCCCCTATCGGCCTATCCGGACTCGCCACTTCCGGATCCTCGCTCAATGGGACCGCGTGCTGCTGTGGGTAGTACATGTAGTTCCTAGAGATGGAGGGAGGACAAGAGGAGGTGACCTCTGGATTCGAATCCCCGCGATGGAATGACGGCCAGTTGTTTCTGCTGCTTAATTCCCTATAGGAAATTGGAGTTTTGCTTGATAGTCGTTCACTACGTCGCAAAATAGGCCTACCGGGGTTAGGCGGGAGAGACAAGTCTTTGGGTCTAGCACCCGTACTTTCGGCCAGGCCGATGGTCGAATGGTAAGGTGCGTCCGCCATGATGGAAGCGGGGGACCTCAGTCCCGAGTTCAAACCCACAACAGATCTTGGTATTGGCGATGATTTTAGCCTTTCTAGACGTGACCCAGCCTCTGTCAGTGCTTCTCTAACCTTTGACTGTACTGCGAATATCGCTTCTTGGGAGGACTTAGCGTTAGTTTGCATAGATGAATGCATGGAAGCAATAGCCTCTAAAACCATTTCCAGTGATGGGGGAGGTCTTGAATGCTGTGCGGGAGTCGCAGCTCGGGAGTCCTCCATAGTGTATTTTAGTTAAGCCTACTTGTTTTTCTAATACTAGCAATGAACAAAGTCGGTAATTTCAGTAATGTTTCTTATTATTGTCATTCGGTTAACTCCTCAAACAACAATAGTTACAACTTATACAATCATCAAGAACAACTTAAGCAATCAGAAATACTAGTATTGCAAACGACACATAGACCAGAGTATCATCTATTGTTATTCCCGTTTCTTCTCTAAGTCCCCCAGGCCAATTTCGTCAATAGCCCAAATTCCTATCATCGATCACTTTTAAACTAAACGTACCTCGATATCATTGGCTGGACATAATGCTGAGAGAGGATGCGCGGAATCCGGAGACATACGTAGTTCCTGGATAGGCGTCGAGGAAGTATAGCGCCGAAAGGAGTCCGAAAAAGATTGACTTCCGTAGATTGGCGACGATATCCGCCGAACGAAAACAACCCGTCGAACTATATATATATATATCGATTAATTGACGCCTCATGGGCAAACAAACTTTCAGGCTATCGCCTAAGACACAACCGAACTTCAAGACGACGATAAATTCGCTCAGCAGTAACGATTCGACGCAACACTGATACGTATTACATTCCTCCGATCGAGGACAGAATCCGAAAGACTTTCAATAAAAATCGCAACGGCGCCTTTTAACTTCAGCGTCGAATTTAAGCTACTCCACTGAACACTTCTCCACTCCGTCGACAAAGATCCACAATGTCATCTCCCCAATCGTCGACAGTGCGCATCTAACCTAACGTCGGACTCCCTCGGTCCGGATCTCCATTGTCTTACGTCGGACTCCCTCGGTCCGGATCTCCATTGTCTTCTCTCCCAACGTCGGATTCAAGCAACTCCACTGAACACTTCTCCACTCTGTCAAGATCTACATTGTCGTCTCTTCTGCGCACTCTGTCGACAATGCGCGGCTTTATATAGAGCCTTCTGACGTCACCAACTGCGCATTTAAAAATCTACGCATTTAGGTATACGTGGCAAGAACTGCGCAAAAGCATATACGCAGCAAAAATAGCTGCCAAGATCACGCCCACGTGTCTTTGTGTCTACCATCCTGTCTGTCGGACTGTATCGGTCTCTCTCTCTATGCCCATTAAAATGCGCTATCCGACGACACACTAGGTCCTCCCTTTCTATCTTCCTTTGTATCTCTCTTTGTGATAGCGACTTCGCCTGGTGCCATCGCGTATATATACAACTATAGTATCCGTCACAGCGGTGGATTATACCAGCGTCCATGTCTGTTACTACAGAGCCTGTCTGTGTGACTATGTCTGGTGTCGCTCCCTTTCTCTCTCTGGCCGATTCCCGACTATAGTAAGCGTGGGAAAAAAATAGCGACTTATGACGACTGACTGCTGATCGCTCAGATACCGATTACCGCTATGTCGCGAACGATTAAGACGCGCTGGCCATGGTCCAATACGTATCAGTTGCCGACCGGAAGTAATTAAAACCCGATGGCAGAAACCCAATATATATTAGTCGCCGACCGCCGACGCATCGTCGCATATCGACACAAGATGGCGCATCGCGAGGCCATTAATTCGCGCTGGCCGCAATCCAATATATATAATAATATACCGATCACCCGAAGCGCAAATGGCGGATTCCAAAAATAACTATCGGAAGCCGTAACGTCACGTCATACGGGCGTTACACTACCCCCAACCAAGACAATTGCGGAATATATTTATTTGGAAAAACATATTCTGCAATGGGTAATAAGGCGATACTCTGATTTGTACATCCAAAGTTCAAAATTAAATGCAAGGAATAAAATTATGCAAAGACAGTCAAAATAACGATAGCTCACAAGGTTTAAGCAATAAACGTCAAAGTCTAGCTGATCTTATATCAGCTCACAATTATCAATTCAAGCAAAAAGTTACTTAATTTATATAGCTCCGCTCCTCAAATGTCCAGACGAAGATGTAAACATTATTACATTTTACAAGCTTATTTTAGTTCAGTTACGCACCAAGAATTCGACGGCAAACATTGACTCAGGAACCTACGACACAGCTACAAAATCCATAAGTCTATATTACCGTTACAAGGGTCATCTTATCAAAAGGCCACCTATGGCAATTATCATCGAGACTCCTTTAGGCGTTTCACTGTAGGAAAAAGTCTACATTTAAAGACACTCTAAGCAGTTGAACCTAATTCTCGGATCCCATTAATCTCAACATAGCACTGCTATCACATCAAAACAGATTTCCGGTAAATTATCAGAGACTGTGCACACAGCTTAAATCTCTACATAGCTTATGGTTATTATAACTATCGCATAGGCCTTCATCAATGTTTAACCGTAAAAGACCAAGCCTAACTTTATCTTAATAATAATTATGCAATTAGACCTAGGCCTGCTTTCAACATAGCATATTTCGGTAGGCCTACTAGTATGGCTATGCAATCCTAAATTAAAATGCAACCGATTATGCACAGAATAATAGGAACTTATTTAGGGCACCATAACAGCAGCAATTACATATTTACACACATCACATAACCGTGTATAAATTTAGGCCTATATTCGTACATAGACATGACTGAGTCCAGTAAGCCGTAAATTATTTAATAGGCTTCATTGTCCAATGCAAAATATAATATAACTACGATAACAAGGCTTAACTGAATCAACTAAATATACTGCAAAACGATCATTGGTTACACATGGTCTGGCGCTGTATAACTGCCTGCAATATTGGGGTACAGCGTAACCATAAAATCATAGGCTTACGGTAGAAAGATTATCATAATTTTTAAAAACTAAAATGGCCCTTTAATCATACCTATATAGTCCTAGACCACGTTAGTCTATGTTTTAGGCTATGCATTAACTTAACATCATTGCATCATTTTTCATTCATTCATTCTTTCTTTTAATCCAACATTAATCCTCTGCATAGGAAACCCACACAGCCGATAACATAATATCCGGGAAACAATTTTTGCCAATGATCATTAGACGAGACCCTTTGCATGGGCTTCTTCCTCCCCTCTGTCCATCATAATTATCTGAAGTCGGGAAGTGAGGTCCGCCAAGAACCTTTCGTACATGCACGCCCACGTGCAAGATAACCGAAATCGCAAAATTACTAGGTCAGTAAATAAATCGTGGCAAAACTTTACTAAGCTAATATTATTGATAAACCTTACATGGCACGTTTAAACTATATCCACGGTAGTTAAAATGAAAAATTAAATAGCCAGTCTTATTCATCATACACACAGAGATTCTAATTATTATTATTATTTCTAGCCCTAATTAATATTATTATGCCCCTAATTTAATCATAGCCAACACTGTCAAAATTATAAGTCCCAAACTGTGCATTGTAAGAGTATAGCTCCTATTAAAATAAAGCCTCACACTAACAAATTGATGCAGAAATTACACAGCATTAGACCTAACTAGTTTAATCATGGCGAACACTACCAGATCATTACAGGAATTACATGGGCTAATCAGAGCAAAATTAAATAATTTATTATCGCTTATGCCTAGCGTTAAACGGCTAGCACAAGTAGGCCTACACATAATCACGACAACCTATATACTATATAGTCCTGACAGAACCTAAAAATACAGTTAAGAGCTATATGGGTCTCAACTAATATGCATCTATTCACTGCTGAATATTATATATAATTATATCAGTCATGCAAACTGCTATACTTGTAAACCCTTACACAGAAATTAAAAGCATCAAAAATTAACTGCGTAAGTCTCTTAATAATTATTATTAAATGACTGTATTAGTCAATAGGCCTATATAGGGCGAAAACATGTTGATCTTGCCTCACATTACCTCAATGTAACCCAGCCTGAAATCAAGGTCACCAGGTCACATCATCATGTTCAATGGCCTTAATTAAAATATGCAACCTTAATCATTCATCCTCAAGTCAGATCAACATTTATATAGCACCACTATGCAAAGACAGCCATTATATCTGTTTATAGCAATGCAATACTAAAATTGTCCATAGCAATAATATAATGCAATACAATACGAATACTACTGCAATATAAATCTTAATCACCATTTCACGCATTCATCAGCAAGCATCAACCAAGTACACAGTTATTATGCAGTCCACAAACATGAGAATTCCTTCACATGGAAAAATAAAAATGTATCATCAAAATCAAACCAGTGTTACAAGCGAGTTCCTGTCCTTCCAACTTACGGCCGTCACGATCCTTAAGGACAGTTACCCAGATGGCAACAAGTCCCAGACGGATGACTTCGTGTACTTTAGCTGTTACGACGATAGATTCCGGTTCTTTAATTGTTCCACCGGAGCAGGTCGCCGGTAGTGCCCAATCGCCAGTCGTTTCAATCCTCACCGGAAGTGTCGGCTTCAGTAGTGCTGAACGAGGTACTTCGATGTCACGGCCGAATCCGAAACTCTGCGCACCGAGGCAGGAGCTCATTCTCACCGATTCCACGATGGGTGGCCACCGAGGAAAGATGTCGTCGCTTGGTCGAAGCGGGTCGGGGCAGCGAAGCGGGTCGAGCCAAACTCGGTTGTCGATGTTTTCGTAGAACGCGCTCGGAGCGTGGGTCGGAGCAGACATCCGCGAAAGATATGAATGGTCGGGAAGAGCGTACGGTTGCATTCGGTCGACTGTCGCCATCACCACAGGTTCGGGTCGGAGATCGGGTCGAGCGTAGCCTCGACCGACCAAGGTTGAAGTTGTTCGGCCGTCGAAAGCGCTGTCGGCCATTGACAGGTAGGTCGGCCTTCCTGACGTTGATGGCAGGCTGTTGACCAGGTTCGTCGTCATTTCCGCTCGCGGTTGATCGACATAGGCGAGCGACGCTGGCATCCTCCATTGCGGATTAGGTCGAGGATGCTCGACGTGAGGAAGCGACGAAGAGGTCAAAGGCATTGGATTAACCTTATCACCCCCCTCCCGTGGCAATCTATTAGCGATCGGTTTGTTTGTTTCTACATGTCGAACCTCTGGTTGCTGTGCTGTTTGCATTTTGTTTTTATCCATTATTTTACTGACCTCAATGTCTACACTTCCATCATCAGACATAAACTCTATGTTATCATCAAATTTCGTTAGTTTCCTCACAGTTTCCTCCCTTCTTTCAAAAGACATTGCCATTTCACCTCTTCCAGCATAATCAGCTTCCTCCTCGAACCTATCATCACCAAAATCTCTAGAACCAATTTGTACCAGTACCCCACTTCTGGTACCAATTGTAACGCCCGCCCCTATCGGCCTATCCGGACTCGCCACTTCCGGATCCTCGCTCAATGGGACCGCGTGCTGCTGTGGGTAGTACATGTAGTTCCTAGAGATGGAGGGAGGACAAGAGGAGGTGACCTCTGGATTCGAATCCCCGCGATGGAATGACGGCCAGTTGTTTCTGCTGCTTAATTCCCTATAGGAAATTGGAGTTTTGCTTGATAGTCGTTCACTACGTCGCAAAATAGGCCTACCGGGGTTAGGCGGGAGAGACAAGTCTTTGGGTCTAGCACCCGTACTTTCGGCCAGGCCGATGGTCGAATGGTAAGGTGCGTCCGCCATGATGGAAGCGGGGGACCTCAGTCCCGAGTTCAAACCCACAACAGATCTTGGTATTGGCGATGATTTTAGCCTTTCTAGACGTGACCCAGCCTCTGTCAGTGCTTCTCTAACCTTTGACTGTACTGCGAATATCGCTTCTTGGGAGGACTTAGCGTTAGTTTGCATAGATGAATGCATGGAAGCAATAGCCTCTAAAACCATTTCCAGTGATGGGGGAGGTCTTGAATGCTGTGCGGGAGTCGCAGCTCGGGAGTCCTCCATAGTGTATTTTAGTTAAGCCTACTTGTTTTTCTAATACTAGCAATGAACAAAGTCGGTAATTTCAGTAATGTTTCTTATTATTGTCATTCGGTTAACTCCTCAAACAACAATAGTTACAACTTATACAATCATCAAGAACAACTTAAGCAATCAGAAATACTAGTATTGCAAACGACACATAGACCAGAGTATCATCTATTGTTATTCCCGTTTCTTCTCTAAGTCCCCCAGGCCAATTTCGTCAATAGCCCAAATTCCTATCATCGATCACTTTTAAACTAAACGTACCTCGATATCATTGGCTGGACATAATGCTGAGAGAGGATGCGCGGAATCCGGAGACATACGTAGTTCCTGGATAGGCGTCGAGGAAGTATAGCGCCGAAAGGAGTCCGAAAAAGATTGACTTCCGTAGATTGGCGACGATATCCGCCGAACGAAAACAACCCGTCGAACTATATATATATATATCGATTAATTGACGCCTCATGGGCAAACAAACTTTCAGGCTATCGCCTAAGACACAACCGAACTTCAAGACGACGATAAATTCGCTCAGCAGTAACGATTCGACGCAACACTGATACGTATTACATTCCTCCGATCGAGGACAGAATCCGAAAGACTTTCAATAAAAATCGCAACGGCGCCTTTTAACTTCAGCGTCGAATTTAAGCTACTCCACTGAACACTTCTCCACTCCGTCGACAAAGATCCACAATGTCATCTCCCCAATCGTCGACAGTGCGCATCTAACCTAACGTCGGACTCCCTCGGTCCGGATCTCCATTGTCTTCTCTCCCAACGTCGGATTCAAGCAACTCCACTGAACACTTCTCCACTCTGTCAAGATCTACATTGTCGTCTCTTCTGCGCACTCTGTCGACAATGCGCGGCTTTATATAGAGCCTTCTGACGTCACCAACTGCGCATTTAAAAATCTACGCATTTAGGTATACGTGGCAAGAACTGCGCAAAAGCATATACGCAGCAAAAATAGCTGCCAAGATCACGCCCACGTGTCTTTGTGTCTACCATCCTGTCTGTCGGACTGTATCGGTCTCTCTCTCTATGCCCATTAAAATGCGCTATCCGACGACACACTAGGTCCTCCCTTTCTATCTTCCTTTGTATCTCTCTTTGTGATAGCGACTTCGCCTGGTGCCATCGCGTATATATACAACTATAGTATCCGTCACAGCGGTGGATTATACCAGCGTCCATGTCTGTTACTACAGAGCCTGTCTGTGTGACTATGTCTGGTGTCGCTCCCTTTCTCTCTCTGGCCGATTCCCGACTATAGTAAGCGTGGGAAAAAAATAGCGACTTATGACGACTGACTGCTGATCGCTCAGATACCGATTACCGCTATGTCGCGAACGATTAAGACGCGCTGGCCATGGTCCAATACGTATCAGTTGCCGACCGGAAGTAATTAAAACCCGATGGCAGAAACCCAATATATATTAGTCGCCGACCGCCGACGCATCGTCGCATATCGACACAAGATGGCGCATCGCGAGGCCATTAATTCGCGCTGGCCGCAATCCAATATATATAATAATATACCGATCACCCGAAGCGCAAATGGCGGATTCCAAAAATAACTATCGGAAGCCGTAACGTCACGTCATACGGGCGTTACACTCCTACTACATGCAGCAAAGATAATGCACGATCGAATAATGCCTCTAGGACAGACAACCAGACGAGAAAATGATTCTTGACAGAGACGCTCTTTCTTATTTGAGTGTTATGTAAACCAAAGTACAGCATAAATAGTTGGTCAGCATAAACAATTATACACTCTCGTTGGATTTAGAATTGCATTTAGGTTAGGCGTATGTGTGTTATTTTAAAATATTTGACTTCTGATCGGCTCTCCAGATGTTTTATTATGTACGTTTATTGAGATGTATGTACATCAAAATGCGGAAAGCGTTTGGTCAATTAAAGAATATTCTTCGGCCTCGACTTTATAAAGCATATCATAAATCATATCATAAATCACAAAACAAATATTATTATAAATATTATTATAAATATTATTATAAATATTATTATTATTATTATTATTATTATTATTATTATTATTATTATTATTATTATTATTATTATTATTATTATTATTATTATTATTATTAGCCTATTATGATCATCCTTATCATCAGTATCATCAGCATTATTACTATTTACTGTTAATATTACTATTATTAATATTGTTATTATTAGGCTTGTTATTAGTATTGCAATTACCATGCAGTATGCCTACTAGTTAACAGCATCTTCGCATGATAGCACAGCTGATGAATTCTAGGAATAATTTGTCTTCTTTCTATGCATCAGTTGATAAAAACAGGAAATATTATTTGAAATTCAAACTCGGATTGTTTTCTTTCATTTCTCTTCAGTGGCGTCTCTCGTGTCAAGCATTCTCACTCTCATACTGATCGCCTGCGACAGATTCTTTGGAATCGTGTTCGCAATGAAGGCTCACATAACAGAGCGCCGGTCCACGCTCTTCATCGCCTTTGCCTGGCTCTGCTCCATCGGTGTGGCATCACCGATTCTCTTCTACCGTGAACAGTTCACCAGGCATTGGTCTGACCACGTCGAGACATGGTGTGATGATACCTGGCCCCCCACCAGGACCTGTGACCCGGTGACTGGAGAGTGGGCGATCAGCTACCCGTCAAGGACGCTCTACTACACCCTCGTCTCTACCGTGCTCTTCATCTGTCCAATCATTGTTATGACGGTCGTCTATTCGACTATCATCTGGAAGCTGTGGTCGAACCGGGTTCCAGGAGAGAGAACGGAATCGGAGATCAGACATCATGACAACATCAAGAAGAAGGTCAGCTGCTGCTGCTGCCGCTGCCGCTGCCGCTGCCGCTGCTGCTGCTGCTGCTGCTGCTGCTGCTGCTGCTGCTGCTGCTGCTGCTGCTGCTACTGCTGCTGGTGCTGGTGCTGCTATCTTCTTCACACTTTTATCCGTCTATCCATCCCGTTGCTCTCATTCAACCGCTTACTTGTGAGTGAGCTTCTGTACCTTTCTCTGTCTGAGTCTTGCTATGTCTATGTGTCTTTCTCTCTGTCTGTCTCTGTCTGTCTGTGCGACAGTTTCTGTATTTTCCTCTCTAAGTGTCATTGATTTATTTCTCTTCTTTCCTCGTGGGTGCGTGTGTGTGTGCGTGCGTGCGTGTGTGCGGGCGTGCGTGCGTGCGTGTGTGTGTGTGTGTGTGTGCGCGCGCGTGTGTGTGTGTGCCGATGTGCGTGTGTGTGTGCGCGCGCGTGTGTGCGTGTGTGTGTCCGATGTGTGTGTGTGTGTGTGCGCGCGTGCGTGCGTGTGTGTTTGTGTGTGTGTCGGTTTATCGTTGATTCTGAATGCAGCCAACAATACAATCAGACGTTTTAATTCACAGCCAGAAAATGAATGCCTGCCATATTATTTGACCACCTGTTAATCTCCGTCACCAGAACTGGTTCCATAGCCAACGCCTCTCTTCCAATAAATCACACATAATCCTCTTCCATCCAATGCCGTTTACACTGTTTCCAATATGGAATGGAAAATTGTACGTCGTGAGAGCATCTATCCATGCATGAACTAATTGTACTTATAACGTGCAAAGGAATTCAATTGCAATGCTTTATTCGACCCCGTTTGAGCATCAGCGCCATGTAAATTGCATTGTTAATTATTGATATTGTTGTTATAATAATAATAATTATTATTATTACTATTATTATTATTATTATTATTATTATTATTATTATTATTATTATTATTATTATTATTATTATTATTATTATTATTATTATCATTATTATCATTATTATTATTGTCTTCAACAATCAACATCAGTAAAACAAAGTATACGATTAACAAAGGAAGTAGACCTAGTAGCGATTGTTCTAAATGGTAATGACAGTGTCAACCTCGTCCAATATCGTTAGGCCCAAGTCTACCCAGGTCCGACTCAGTGAATGTGCTTATTTGAATTGTTATTTTTTTATATTATAATTAAAAATTAAAACGAAATTGCTACATATGACAATCAAACTGCTATCGGCCTAGTTTAATCGAGCTGCTTAATTCCTTCAGTTTATGGAAGTGATTACTCAACCTGTCCTGCTAAAACCAAATAGACTTGCTCTATTATAGATGTGACAGAATTTTATATATCGCTACTCTGTGCTTGTGATGTATTGGATTGTCTATTTTGTGCATTCTACTTCAATTACTTTAGCGCATTCAACATTAATGTAGATATATTTATACTAAAAATGACCGTTGACCATTTTATTTTTAGACGTTGATTTAATTGCGTGTTCTCTTTGTGAGGGCTATTTATATTTTACTTTTTATGTTTCGATTTATTTAATTTCTTTGTTCTCAAATAACCATTATTCCATTGTGTTGCTCAGGTGATCATAATGCTGCTGATATTGTTGACGGTCTTTACGATGTGCTGGCTGCCCATCCAGGTGGCCATCTTGTATGCCGAGTTCCGACCTCTTTTCCAGCCGACGGTAAGCTGCTCGCTCACTCACTCACTCATAAATTAATTGATTCAATCATTCGTTCATTCATTCATTCATGCATACCCTTATTGATGGTCTGACTAACTGACTGACTGACTGACTGACTGACTGACTGACTGACTGACTGACTGACTGACTGACTGACTGACTGACTGACTGACTGACTGACTGACTGACTGACTGACTGACTGACTGACTGACTGACTGACTGACTGACTGACTGACTGACTGACTGACTGACTGACTGACTGACTGACTGACTGACACTTTGATGTATGTGCTTCAGCATAAAATCTCTTCTTCCAATTGTAGACTTAACTCAAAGACGCGTTGATCAACTTCTTTCTGAGTGTTTGAGTAGCGCATATGTATTATAGATTAGGACTGTGAGTGGGTGGGTGGGTGAGTGAGTGAGTGAGTGAGTGAGTGAGTGAGTGAGTGAGTGGGTGGGTGGGTGAGTGAGTGAGTGAGTGAGTGAGTGAGTGAGTGGGTGGGTGGGTGAGTGAGTGAGTGAGTGAGTGAGTGGGTGGGTGGGTGAATGAGTGAGTGAGTGAGTGAGAGAGTGAATGAGTGAATGAGTGAGTGAGTGAGTGAGAGAGTGAATGAGTGAATGAGTGAGTGAGTGAGTGAGAGAGTGAATGAGTGAATGAGCGAGTGAGTGAGTGAGAGAGTGAATGAGTGAATGAGTGAGTGAGTGAGTGAGTGAGTGAGTGAGTGAGTGAGTGAGTGAGCGAGCGAGTGAGCGAGCGAGTGAGTGAGTGAGTGGAGTGAGTGAGTGAGTGAGTGAGTGAGTGAGTGAGTGAGTGAATGAGTGAGTGAGTGAGTGAGAGAGTGAATGAGTGAATGAGTGAGCGAGTGAGTGAGTGGGTGAGTGAGTGAGTGAGTGAGCGAGTGAGTGAGTGGGTGAGTGAGTGAGCGAGTGAGCGAGCGAGTGAGTGAGTGAGTGGAGTGAGTGAGTGAGTGAGTGAGTGAGTGAGTGAGTGAGTGAGTGAGTGAGTGAGTGAGTGAGTGAGAGAGTGAATGAGTGAATGAGTGAGTGAGTGAGTGAGTGAGTGAGTGAGTGAGTGAGTGAGTGAGTGAGCGAGTGAGTGAGTGGGTGAGTGAGTGAGCGAGTGAGCGAGCGAGTGAGTGAGTGAGTGGAGTGAGTGAGTGAGTGAGTGAGTGAGTGAGTGAGTGAGTGAGTGAGTGAGTGAGTGAGCGAGTGAGCGAGCGAGCGAGTGAGTGAGTGAGTGAGTGAGTGGAGTGAGTGAGTGAGTGAGTGAGTGAGCGAGCGAGTGAGTGAGTGAGTGAGTGAGTGGAGTGAGTGAGTGAGTGAGTGAGTGAGTGGAGTGAGTGAGTGAGTGAGTGGAGTGAGTGAGTGAGTGAGTGAGTGAGCGAGTGAGTGAGTGAGTGAGTGAGTGGAGTGAGTGAGTGAGTGAGTGAGTGAGTGAGTGAGTGAGTGAGTGAGTGAGTGAGTGAGTGAGCGAGCGAGCGAGCGAGCGAGCGAGTGAGTGAGTGAGTGGAGTGAGTGAGTGAGTGAGTGAGTGAGCGAGCGAGTGAGTGAGTGAGTGAGTGAGTGGAGTGAGTGAGTGAGTGAGTGAGTGAGTGAGTGAGTGAGTGAGTGAGTGAGTGAGTAGGTGAGTGAGTGAGTGAGTGAGTGAGTGAGTGAGTGAGCGAGCGAGTGAGTGAGTGAGTGGAGTGAGTGAGTGAGTGAGTGAGTGAGCGAGCGAGTGAGTGAGTGAGTGAGTGGAGTGAGTGAGTGAGTGAGTGAGTGAGTGAGTGAGTGAGTGAGCGAGCGAGTGAGTGAGCGAGTGAGCGAGCGAGCGAGTGAGTGAGTGAGTGAGTGAGTGAGTGGAGTGAGTGAGTGAGTGAGTGAGCGAGCGAGTGAGTGAGTGAGTGAGTGAGTGGAGTGAGTGAGTGAGTGAGTGAGTGAGTGAGTGAGTGAGTGAGTGAGTGAGTGAGTGAGTGAGTGAGTGAGCGAGTGAGCGAGCGAGCGAGTGAGTGAGTGAGTGAGTGAGTGGAGTGAGTGAGTGAGTGAGTGAGTGAGTGAGCGAGTGAGTGAGTGAGTGAGTGAGTGAGTGGAGTGAGTGAGTGAGTGAGTGAGTGAGTGAGTGAGTGAGTGAGTGGAGTGAGTGAGTGAGTGAGTGAGTGAGTGAGTGAGTGAGTGAGTGAGTGAGTGAGTGAGTGAGTGAGTGAGTGAGTGAGTGATGCATTTAACTATCTCCAATGATTTTCTTTTTCTTGTTAATCTCCAATGATTTTCTTTTTCTCTTTAGCTTCCTGACTGGTATTCTCCTTTCTACTTCTTCGCTAACTACTTCGCGCATGCAAACAGCGCTTTCAATCCTCTCATCTACGCCGGATTTAACGAGAACTTCAGAAGAGGTAAACAATCAAAAAACACATTCAACTTCAATGAAGATTTAATTCTATTGTTTCGTATTTTTTGCATAAATTATTATTATTCTCATTGTCTATAATTGACGAAGGATCGATCGATGTCAACTGCGAGTGAAGGTCTCTCTCTCTCTCTCTCTCTCTCTCTCTCTCTCTCTCTCTCTCTCTCTCTCTCTCTCTCTCTCTCTCTCTCTCTCTCTCTCTCTCTCTCTCTCTCTCTCTCTCTCTCTCTCTCTCTCTCTCTCTCTCTCTCTCTCTATATATATATATATATATATATATATATTTATATATATATATTATATATAGGTCCGGTATTAACTTAGTACCCGTCTCATAATAAGGGAATCGAACCCGTGCAGCTCTCCGCGTTATGCGTCGTGCACTGCACCCTAACCAATCGAATTCGTTATAATATTATCCTCCACTTTTACCACTTTTACCACTTTTACCCATTCCATCATTCCATGCATGACTTTCAATGCACTTGGGAAACGGAACAATGGTCCATTATTATTAAACATCATTATTTCTTTTTCATGTTGACTTCATTGTTCGGATTACACATGAAACGGAATATTCCAGATTCCGACAACGATCAAAATTGATTTTGCTCTTAACTTAAGTCAACCGTTGAACCTGATAAGAACTTACGATTTCTGTTTATATCTGGTTTAGTGTGAACAATGAACATGATGTTTATGTAACATTATGAACGCTTGAACATGAAAACCAAGTATATAGGAGGGTTCGAGTTTTAAGTTTTGGAGGATTAACCAAGTCCTTTACTGACAAGTTGTGACAACAATGACCCGAGTCATTGATGTAATATGTCGTTAGGTCGCGTGAACGCTACTGAAACCTTCTTAAATATAATACATGGCAATATCAAGTCCAGTTTTATTCCATTGTATTTTACTGTATTGCTTTTATTGTCTTTCTTTGAAGCAATATAAAGATATTTGGAAACGAGCAATAATATTGCTTCTTCGTAGGAAAACTTAATATTGAATTGCGTTGTTGTTGACAATTGCTGCTTCTGCATTTGTAATATTCCGACAATCGTTACGAGTTATGAGAAACACTTGGACGTCTGTCAAAACCAACACGAACGAGCAAATGGAGAGTGGGAAAGAAGGATGGCTGGAAAACTATTCCATCATGGGTGGATGATAAAAGTAATTGTTCCAGATCGTCGTCCATTGATTTCTTGGTGGAAAATAACGGATGGTAAATTCCCAGGAGAGGGAGAGTTGGATGGAGACACGATTATTCATAACAAAAACTATAGAACACTCCCTTTCCTTCATTTTCTCTCTTCCACGTCTACTTCCTAAAAGTCTATCCAGCATGCATGGCAATATCTCAACGTCGTTTTTCCTCTTATCCTTCCCTCTTTCATGGATCATAAAGTTTCTGAAGTCTGTTGCCATCCGGATCGCTTTGATCGGTAAAACCATCGATGCGAGACACGTCTTGTAGTAGGTCTAGTGTAGCGGATGAGCAGAAAACGATGAAGAATGGAAAACGGTGGAGCGGATATAATTTAATGATTTACTTGGACCAATTGATCACACGTCTGAACATAATATCATATGGTTGGATAAATGGTTTTTTTGGTGGCAGGTCACAATGAGGTGGATCGATGGATGGATGGATGGATGGATGGATGAATGGATGGATGGATGGATGGATGGATGGATGAATGGATGGATGGATGGCATGGTCGGAGTTTAGTTTCCGTTGGGGGGGGCTGAAAACTTGGTCCAGCAGGCGCGGCGCCGAAAATGTTTTTCGTTTCGGCCGGAAAAAATTTGACTTTTTTTAGTCGTCAGTTATAAATCCTTGGGGGGGCTAAGCCCGAAAAATAGAAAAATAGACCATTAACACGGTAAAAACATGACTATGGGGCTTCTTGGTGGGGCTTTAGCCCCTCTAGCCCCTGATAAACTCCGCCCATGATGGATGTACGGATGGATAAGAGGGAATCGAATGACGGACGGTTGGGTGGGTGGCTGGATGAACAGATTGTAGAGATGGTATTGAATCGAGGGATAGACAAAACGTTTGTGCATAAACGTATAACATGCAGATACATGTATACGCAGGTTTATAAGCACAATCCAACACGTATTGATTGATTGATACTAGCAAATACAACATCAGACATAATATTATTGACATAATCGTGATCACCGACATCATCACATTCAGCAACAGCAACAGCATCAGCATCACCACCACAATCATTGTCATCATCGTCATCATCACCACTCTATCATCATTGTGAATTTGTGAGCAATCTGAGAAGCATCGTCATCATTATTATAGAAATGTGATCTTCATCTTCTGTCGCTGCAACTGATTGTAATCTCAGAGAAAATTGTTCTTCGTCCATTATTCTTAGACTTCGTTTCAACCCAAATGTCATCCGTCTTTCTTACATGTATTATACAGGGTGGGCCAGCATAAATGTCCCGACTTTGCACGCGTATAACTTCGCCAATTTTTAACATTTATTTATACTTAATGCACCAAATTAAAGGTATTTCACTCTAGTATTAACTCTAAAAAAGTCGAACTGATACTAGTTTAGGTTTTAATTATATACTTGGATCAGCGCTAGCTACCATTTTTTGTCATTACTGACGCATTATGACGCCGTTTCTCCGGGAAATTCTATCGTTTTTTGCTAAAACGCGCGTAGACACGATCATTTAGGGTGTTTGTAGGGTCCCTACCATGAATATCTTCTAATCGCAAAACCACGTCCTTTCAATTTTGCCAACAGCCGTGCACTGCCATGCGCTGCTTCAGACGCTTGCACGCTGCCAGCCGTTTCTTTGCGTAAGAGCTGGAGAGTTCGCTGGACTTCTCGTCGACAAATTACTTTAACTTTAGGTCTATAATCTTTTCCAGTACGTTACTCAGTGCTTCTAAGACTGCCTGTTTTGCGTTGAATTTGCATGCAGGGCCTGCCCTGGTCATTGTCTTGACTGCAAATGTACGCGGACACACGAGCAATGTTAGCGGATGTGAGCGCCGTGCGCTCCGATTCCCATGGTTTGCGAGTAGAAAGTCTTGTTTTATCAATTTTCCGTAGCAGATAATTCAAGGTATTGTTTATTCCATCCTCTGTTAGATTATTCGTTAATCATTTCAAACGAATTAAATCCCTTATCAGTTCGTAAAATTAAGATCGAAACGCGATCATCGTCTGTCAACGGCGCCAGGTTGCGTCGCAAATGACAGCAAAATCTGGTAGCAAGCGCTGTTCCGGGCATATAATTAAAACCTAAACTAGTATCAGTTCGACTTTTTTAGAGTTAATACTAGAGTGAAATACCTTTAATTTGGTGCATTAAGTATAAATAAATGTTAGAAATTGGCGAAGTTATACGCGCGCAAAGTCGGGACATTTATGCTGGCCCACCCTGTATATACTACTCGCTTCACATTAGTTCTTCCTCCTCTTCCTCTTCCACCTCCTCATACTCCTCCTCCTCCTCATATTGCTCCTTCTTTTCTTCCTCCAACTCCTATCCTTCAATTCCTCCTCCTCCTCCTTCTCTTCCTCCTCCCCTTCCTATCGTTCAATTCACTTCAATTCATTTATTGTAGCCATCAACCATAAACAATAGACATAATATAACATGCTTCACATAATCGGATGGCAACAAGGAAGGCCCTAAGGGATGAATATCCCGCTAACAGGGACACCTATTTACATGTGCAATTTTAACTGATGGCTAGACGGTTGACATCATGAATTGAACAGTAGGCTAAAAAAACAATCATGAGATGACAATAATGTAGTAAACTTAACTAAAAAACACAAAACAGACCCAAAAAAATTAAAATAAAAATCAGTGCCTACAAGGTCAAATATCTTCGCGGTCATTAATCATTAATCAGTCATTAATCATTAATCAGTCATTAACCATTAATCAGTCATTAATCATTAATCACGTTTAATCCCTCTTCTCTTTCTTTTACTCTTCTTACTCGTCCATGTGCATTGTGCACCTTCCCTTCTTTCTCCTCTTCCTCCTCCTCCACTTCTTCCCCCTCCTCTTTCGCCTCCTTTCCAATTCCTTATCTTCCTCCATTTCCTCCTCTTCCTCCTCTTCCTCCTCTTCCTCCTCTTCCTCTTCCTCCTCGTCCTCCTACCTCCTGCCTCCGTTTGAACGAAGCATTTTAATCCGTTGCTGATAATTATGAGAATCGCAGCTAAAATAAGCTCACATTTTTTCTCCAGGTTCGGAGGCATATATATATATATATTTATATATATATATACATATATTATATAGGCATATGCGCGACTATTATACATAAATGACACTTAGGCTATACACAGGCCGTATATATAAAAGGATGTATAGTTGTACGCCTACATATAGGCCTTTAGATTTGCATAGATCTATATATGGGGACATTTATCATTATAATCTTTGTTCATTTATTGCACCTTAAAAACCCATTAATATCACGTGCAGTTGAAAATAATATATCTTACGCTCAACCACAAGACCTATAATTATTTGGACGGATGAAAGTTATCTACAGTCAGAGAATAGTAATATGAGTTCAATGTCGTCTGCAACAGACGGGTTATTTACACATTCGCCGCCTTTTGCCATTTCGTCTTTCGTGCAACGCAGCTCCATTCGGATCCTATCCGGAAATATCAGCGCTACAGAAATCTCGATAGTATATCCGGTCAATTTCGGACGATATCGTCCACACGCGTTGAAGCTATTTCCTGATGTCATCTTGCACCGGGTGTGGAAATGTTTAATGATGGGTGGACAGCGGGGAGATAAGTTTAAGTGTCAAATGCTCTTGAGAACTGGAGATTTGCAGTGCATGTGTTGCCTGCTTATAGCCTACCATCATCAGCAGGCACACAACCACACAGCAGGAGGAAAAGTTGATCCACTGCATAAGCCATGGCACGGTCCGATTCACGATCAGATTCCTTGAATGAAATAATTCAACTGAGGAAATGAAGCAACAAAATGGCGTCGTGAAATGAAGCAACAAAATGGCGTCGTTCAATCATAACGGATCAATCTGACAGCTTCCGGTTTTCGTTCGCCTGCTTTTCAATTACCATGGACTAATAATTTGGCGTAGATTAATCTGTCACCGATTATTCTGCGCTATTGTATCCGCGTTTGTTGATCGGACGGATGAGATCGCGACATTCGTTCGTTTATTATAGATCACGTGCTGTCAAGCGCCGAAATGCCTCTGATTGTGCAGCGCCAGTCAAGGGTGTAAGAACTGCCGTCCGGGGGGGAGATCGGGCGAAGAGTAAAGCAGGAGGAAATTGAGTTGACTGCGTCATATTTTGTTTGTTATTTGGGCTTTGTTGACCATAATAAATGAAAGAAGAATGAGTCGATGCAATCAATGCCATCAATGCAATCAATGCAAGCAATGCAATCAATGCAATCAATGCAATCAATGCAAGCGTCAGTCATCAATAAGTCAATCAACGATTGCAATAATATTGCATTCAGTCTGTCATTAGAAGGAGATGCAATTTTTTTATTATCGCTTCAACTTAAAATACGGTCTGCACATGTAATGTAATGTAATGTAAATCCTCGAGAATTTCTCAGCGCCCACAAAAGCCACGTCAGGGAGACCAGCTTATTCACCGGCGCTATATCAAATCAAGTCCGCAATAGCCAGAGCTGCCGTTTTCGTTCCGGTGCCAGGTCAAAATCCGGGGAGGTCAAGCCGAGGAGATAGCGTGGTGCTACGGTGATTGTCGGTGATGGTGGTGGTTGGGTGATGGAACCTGATTGGAATCTGGATAAGATAGCTTGAAGAGTTCGGTTTTTAGTCATGTTGAGAATTAAGATCGTCACCTTCTTAGTGAAGCTTATTCACTTGAATCAATAACTGAATAAAATAATTCACTGAATCAAAAACAACAGAATAAAATTATATGAAAATATTAATCAATCAATCAATCAATCAATCGATCAATCAATTAATTGATATATGTTCACTTTGCCAATCAGTTTCCAGTCAAACAGTCAATCAAATGATTAATCAGTCGGTCAGTTAATCTACGCTGTCAATCACGTGATCGGATCACGTGCTGTTTTCTTCGTGCAGTGGGTCACGTGATCCGTTCAGCAGCCACGTGACACCGACGATTGACAACACCCACAACTGATGAAATACGTGACTCGAATTACAAACGTTCAGCATTCTATGCAGGTGCAGACAAGAGACAGACACAGAGACAGACAGACAGACAGACAGACATGTGGCAGACAAAGAGACAGACGGACAGACAAAGAGACAGACAAAGAGACAGGCAGACAGACATGCGGCGGACATACATGTGGCAGACAAGAGTCAGAAAGACAATCTATAGCGAGCACATAGGAATGATTGTGCAGATAAGGTTAAGACGTAAAAGCGGGCAATGTGACGACATAACAAACAGATAATGTGACGACATAACAAGCAGATAATGTGAAGACATAACAAACAGATAATGTGAAGACATAACAAACAGATAATGTGACGACACAAGGGCGGATACAGAAATTTTCGAAGGGGGTCAAAGAATTTCGGTCTTCTGGCTTGGGACAGGGAGAAATTTTCGTCTTGGTCGCCGAAAAATCTGATAACTTTTTTTAGCAATAATATTTGTCTCGAATTTCCAAGAAAAAAGATACCATTTTATCCGCCTAAATAGTTCATGACCTTTTAGTCGTACGGATCTCGTATACGGGCCTCGTGGGCGTGGGGAGGGGCCTGCGGAACTACTCATGGGGGGGCCACGTCAACTTTCCGAGCAAAAAAAATAGCTGGTCAAAAATAAAGAAATTTCTAAATGGGGGCAATGGCCGGGTTGCCCCCCTGGATCCGCATCATCCGCCCCTGTGACGATAAGGTGACGACCTGACAAACAGATAAGGTCCGATGATTAATTAGATTTAAATTCATGGCGTTAAAAGGCGGCACATTAATTAACCAGTGAGCGATAAATATCAATCTATGTCTGTGGTGGGTTGATGTGGAAAACACTGATCTATAAATAGTCGTCCTTTTCTCCGAATAATTATTATTATTATTGATGATCAGCGGCATCGTTTGATGCATGGTCATTGGTCAGTTGATAGTGAATGCATGGCACAGTGACGCTACATGTAACTGAATGATCGTGATTTGTCCGAATGAAAACATCATCATCATCATCATCATCACCACCAGGGCTGTTGCAATCGAGGGTTGACGGTGGTATAACATACAACGTAAAGTATAATCATCGTTTGCAAAATGATGCGAATATGTGCAGTCTACGGGGAAAGTGCCCTGTAGACAGGCGTAGACATGTAACAGCAGACTGTCCATTAATCGAATTAACTCAATAATACGTAAAATGGTCCGACACAAGTATCTATACCTGAAGACCAGAAGTCTTTTGATGACCTCTGTGGCTGTGCTGACGCCTCTCTTTTTTCGTCTGTGCTTTACAAACTTAGCCATGTTCTTAATTGTCTCTTGCAGAATGTTACACACTCCCTTCGCCCTCGATCACACAATCGAGAGATTCCATATGCTGACACATTAACTAGGAAAGGTTTTATTACACGAATGATATATAAATGACTATTGATATGTTTATTCTGCTATTTAGCCTACTTTTATGTAACACTGAAAATAACTGCATTTTTCAATCACTTTATTAGGCCTATTTATTATTTAGTAATTAGTTATATATAATTATGTATTCATTGTTTTTTCGTAACTGATCGATGTTTTCCGCAGTGCGTTTGCAGGCGGTTCATTAAAGTAGCCTATAAT
Organism: Lumbricus terrestris; assembly: GCA_949752735.1. Classification (NCBI taxonomy): domain Eukaryota; kingdom Metazoa; phylum Annelida; class Clitellata; order Crassiclitellata; family Lumbricidae; genus Lumbricus; species Lumbricus terrestris. The sequence continues at coordinate 688,633 of OX457043.1, read as the reverse complement.
TATATGCCTACTTACTTTTTACTTACTTGCTTATAATTATAGACAAGTAAGAAGCAGGTGTATATGCCTACTTGTACACGTGTACCTGAGCAAACCTTGCTCGCTGTCTATAATAGTCTCTCAAAAGACCAATTACTATGACTTCATGAAACGCTAAAACTCAAGAGGGCTATCCATATGAAATGGGATTCGATAGGAAATGGAATTAGACAGACAGACACACGTGGGTGGCTACAGACAGACACAAAAAGACAGGCAAACAGTGTCACAGTCGTGTGAAGGAAGGGAGGGAGTATGAAGATTTGGATAAGTTGTTAGTAGGACAAGAATAGTAGGAGTTAATCTGATAAGGGTAAAGAAGCTAATTAAGGGATGATTGAAAAGCTAATTACAATGGATTGAAAGCCAATTGAAAATGGGTTTGAAAGGGAATTAAAGCTAATGAAGATTGGGTGGAAATCTATATTGAAAATAGGCTGAAAAGCCAATTAAGAACAGATGGAAAACATAGTTGAGAATGGGTGAAGATGGTTGTAAAAATAATAAAGATGGTTGGAAATGTAATAAAGATGGTTGGAAAAGTAATAAAGATGGGTGGGAAAAGTACCGTAATAAAGATGGGTCGGAAGAGTCTGGGAGTGATGGAATTGTCAATGAGGGATTGAGTTCGGAAGCAGTTGGTCGTGGTCAGTTGTTTACTGGTCAGTTATTCACTGGTCAGTTGTTTACTGGTCAGTTATTCACTGGTCAGTTATTCACTGGTCATTAGCCAGACAGTCGTTCCTTCTCTCACAAATTACTTATCGACGTCACGTCTTCTGCTTTCTTTCGCCAAGAATGCATTTCGTCTTTCTGTTCCATTTCGTTTCAGATTTTAAGAACCTGTTCCATTTCGTTTCAGATTTTAAAAACCTGTTTCATTTCGTTTCACCTTTTAAGAATCTGTTTCATTTCGTTTCAGGTTTCAAGAACCTGTTTCATTTTGTTTCAGGTTTTAAGAACCTGTTTCATTTCGTTTCACCTTTTAAGAACCTGTTTCATTTCGTTTCAGGTTTCAAGAACCTGTTTCATTTTGTTTCAGGTTTTAAAAACCTGTTTCATTTCGTAATTTTCGCTTCAGGTTTTAAGAACTTGCTTCATTTCGGTTAAGGTTTCACGAACCTGTTTCGTTTCGTTTGAGGTTTTAAGAACCTGTTTCATTTCGTTTCAGGTTTTAAGAACCTGTTTCAATTCGTTTTAGGCTTTAGGAGCCTGTTTCATTTCGTAATTTTCGCTTCAGGTTTTAAGAACTTCATTTCGGTTAAGGTTTCAAGAACCTGTTTCGTTTCGCTTCAGGTTTTAAGAACCTGCTTCATTTTGTTTCAGGTTTTAAGAACCTGTTTCATTTCGTAATTTTCGCTTCAGGTTTTAAGAACCTGCTTCATTTCGTTTCAGGTTTTAAGAACCTGTTTCGGTGTCGCCGCAAACCGAACAGAAACCACGTCTACGGTAGAACCCGAAACATCAGCACCATTGGCCTACAGCGCACGGCGTCACTACGCAGTTTCACGATCGTCAGTAAAATATGAATCTGTCGATGACGGACGAAACAACCCAAATACACTTGACACTGCGCATGTCTGAGGATTGCCGATAGAATACGAATCTCCAACGGGCAGCTGAAACAGCCAAAGACATATAAAAAGGCGCGCGATTGATAGTAAAGTATGAATTGGGCAACACTTGCAACCGAAATGTATGAACGATACAGAAATGTGATATGATCCTATACATAATATGATGATCTCCTTCCGGACTTGAATTTTGTTGATTCGATGTGGTTGGAACGTTTAGCATAATTATTCTAAATCAATTGTATACCCGTTGCCAAGATTACACGGATTGCAATTTTATTAATCGAACTGTTAGCATAAAATAACAGGTAGGATCATCTGCTCTGCCTCCAATTGAAGAAATGTCTTATGGAGACTGCATACTCCGAGAACTAGAAAGAGGCTGCCATAGGATTTGATGTAGCGCTATTATGTAATTATGATGCATAGGATATTTCAGTGCATTCTGTGTATCGTAAGGTTGCAGAATGATGAAGACACAATCGATAAGCTATAGGTAATAGGTAATAGGTAATGGAAGTCGTGTATTTTATTTTTACTATTATCATTATTATTGTTATTATTGTTATTATTATTTAGTCCCGAGGTATAATGATCCTTCATGCTCTAAGAAACAATCGGAAGTGCTATCATTAGGCTACTATTTTTAACATCATAACTATCATCATTAGATCTATCATCATAAACGTTGTTATCATCATAAGAATCAGCATCATTGCTATTTTAATTATTATTAATATTATCATCATCATCATCATCATCATCATCATCATCAATATGCCTGTTGTTATTAAGTCTATTGCAATGTCCATTATTATGATGTCCTTGATTTGTTATTAATTATCATCAATATTTGCTATATTATGTTGTTTTGCTCAAAATCCCGACCCAGCAACAACCGACTCAGATGAAGAGATTCGGACTCCCTCCTAATCTTCTTGTCACATGCCGAGCACTTAATTTGAGATTAATTTGATTAGCAGATATCAAAGACGAGCAATTAAATATTTTAAATAGCATTCAATTATAAGTTTCCATTTAAATACAAATCAAACGTTGTTGGTCTTATGATTAAAAAACTGCTGAGAATGGATTTCGCTTTAGATGAAGGAAATTTCGACAACAGCAGCTGGTGATAAAATATTGTACTCAACTCATTTAAACCATTCGCCACTTTCTTTAAACCAGAGTTGAAAACAATGACGTGATATAATTTAAACATTGATTATAATATATATCAGATTTGCCTTGACAGTTTGGGCTGCACAAAAAACCTAGACATAATAGAAATAGGTCGACTCTGGTGCTCTACTTCATTGTAGGCCTGCGAAAGAAATGACTTAGCTTCCTTCTAGTTCAATTCGATGTTTTGTAAACCAATAAATAATTAAATGAACGTTTGTTGAAAGCGGTAAACAGAGCCGTGTTTATTCGCGACAAATAAACGATCCGTAGTCTAATAATTTGTTTATTTCCTTTAATTGCTGTTTAGCGATTCACTTTTACATAGAAAGTTAATTGACGTCATTTTGTTAGTTGCTTTCAGTGACTTTTTCAATTGAAGTTTTGTATCGAACTTCGGTTGAAGTGACTCTCTTGATAGACGTCTCCATAAAAATGAATCATTTATAATATGGATCCTCTACAGTGAAGCTGCTCATAGTTGCTCCAGAACTGGACAACGCTGCAGGGAGATGATGATTAGACAAAAAACGGCGTGAATGGTGGCGAAAAAAGTCGGACAGAGAGATAAACACACACACACACACACACACACACACACACACACACACACACACACACACACACACACACACACACACACACACACACAAGCAAACACATACAAGGAGGGAAAAGGAAGGGAGGAATAGACTGAGAAGTCTGAGATGGAGAGGAAGAGAGACGGAGAGGGAGAAAGGGAGGAAGGTAATTGGGCAGAAAGAAACACGAGACTGCTGCAGGATGGAAGTCAACTAATAATATAAGTTTCGAATCTCCGCAAAACATCGAATGAACGATTGAACATCTCGTCTCTCACCCCCCCCACCCACCGCCCACCCACCGCCCACCCCACCACACCCACCTCCTTTCAACTCGATATCGTAGTAATCATTCATCCGTCATCATCATCATCATCACCATCGCCGGACTTGTTGTTGCCGCTGCTGCTGCTATTGTCTCCGTCATTGTTATCTCTATTATTATCATTATTATCCGCATCCTCTTCTTCCTCGTAAACGACCAATACTTCAATTCCTCCTTCTTCTTCTCCTCCGTCTCCTCGTATCTTCTGCTCATGCTCTTCCTTGTAATCATCTTCTATTATCAGCGTAGTTTCTGATCATTGCGTCTGACGATGTTATAATTATACGCCATGTACACCGTGATTCAAAAAAACAACTAAGCCAAATTGTTTTTCACATATCTCTTATGCCTGATAACATATCACGCTGAAATTTTTCAAATATTTTGAAAATTGGACCAAAACTATGATTCCAAAATTTCATGAGATAAAGTTGAACGGATAAAAAGATATGAATCTTTCAACTTCATATCCGGAAATATCAGTTTACAAGCAATTTTCACAGAGAGAGAAAGAAACAGAGAGAGAGGAGAGAGAGAGAGAGAGAGAGAGAGAGAGAGAGAGAGAGAGAGAGAGAGAGAGAGAGAGAGAGAGAGAGAGAAGCATCATCATCATCATCATCATCATCATCATTATCATCATCATCATAACGTCGTCGTCGTTGTCGTCGTCTGCTTTCAACACTCTTCCGGAAATGAAAAGGCGGCGGCGGCGCTGGCAAACAACTCTGGCGGTGAAATTCTGAATCAGAAAATAATTGCGTCATCCTGGAGACTGTCTCTATAATTATGGTTATCGAATCTCTGGGGTCAAAATGCAAACACTCCAATGTTCCTTATGCACCTCCCTCCTCTCCTCCTTTCCTCATCCTCATCCTCCGTTTCTTTCTCATCCTCATCCTCTTTCTCATCCTCTTCCTTCGCCTTCCACTTTCTCCCTCGCCTCATTCTCCTCGTCTTAACCTAGTCTTCCTCTTTTCTCTCCAACGTCTTCTTCTCCTCTTCTCATCTTCTCCTACCTTCCTCTCCACCTCTTCCTTCCCTCCTCATTCCAATTTTCTCCTAACCTTCCTCCTCATCTTCCTCTTCCTCAAAGCAAATATTGATTCTTGCTGTAGACGAACTCCACACACATGTACGCACGAAGATAAAGGCGCTTCATAAAATATATTTTTAGATTATACAGAACCTGGATGAAATGTAAGAACGGCAGATGCATTGTCGTATGGAACTTGTAATGTTGTTTGTCGCTCTGATTAGACTTGCGATGCTAAATAGACGCAAAGTTACGTCAGACTCCACTCTGCAGTTTATTCATACTATGCCCAATCGTTGTATATATATATAGATCTATACTCTATAGTAAACTCCCAATAATAAGTTATGGAGACTCGCGGTGGTGTAGTGGGTATGTTCGTTGCCTTGCAACCGGAAGGCTCGAGGTTCGAATCCACCTCAAGTCGCCGCGTAGGGACCTTGGGCAAGTCCTTCACTCGCAATTGCTCAGCGCTTCGGCGTGAAACTCCGATGCAGTGTCCGCTCTGTAGTCGGGAGCGCCTCTGAGTAGCAAGGCTTGAAAGGGCGCTATAACAAGTGCACATACAAACAAACAAACATAGATTCGTGGATGGTGAGAATTCTATTCCTGGTTTTAAATGTAAATATATATGAGTACTTTAGAACTACTCTGTGTTCAGGTAGACTGAGGTGATGCCAGTCTAAATCGTGGCAAAGAGGAGGGCTGCGTTGAACAATCATTCTATGAGGCTGTCTCGCTAAACAACAGCAAACAAACCAATGACTGGGATGACCAGCTGAGCGTTTATCTGTCTGATATAATAATAAACGCGTTTGTAGCGATCTCTTTCATTGTCGCCTGAACATCAAGCGAGACATCTGTTGACGAGCATTCACATCATCGCTGCGATGACTCGGATGGCAGTCGTTGTTCTTCTCGTCGTCGCTAGGTGGCTGAATCCACCACCGTTAGCAGCCAATCCTGACGCGCGCAGACTCTTCGACGACCTGCTCTACAAGCGAAGCTACAATCGCCTCGTTCGACCGGTCGTCAACTATTCGCAAACTCTGACCGTTCAACTGGGACTTAAACTCTCACAACTGCTGAACGTGGTAAGAGATGGACATCTGAATGGATCACCCCCAACCCCACCCACCCCACCCACCCCACCCACCCCACCCCACACCCCCACTCACCATCACCTGTGGCTCGATTGGACGACTTACAAATAGAGGCAGGATAGTTGCTATTGTAACCTCTCTAAAGACTAGAAAACTCTCTACGATAGCAAGGGCGGATACAGAAATTTTCAAAATTTATAAATGGGGACATGGCCGGATTGGCGTCCCCTGGATCCGCCCATGTACGATAGATGGATCGGCAAAACCTCGATTACCTTTCCTTGTAGCTTTAAAAAAGTAGCATCCAACTCACGGCGCTATATAAATTGATGTTGTCTTCATGACACGTCATGATCAGAAATGTAAATGAATTTATATAGCGCCTCTGAGGCAGAACACCCTGCATGAGGTCCTCTGCCACTTCCTCTCTTGTATAGCTATAGCAACAGGAACTCAGATCTTCCCTTCACATCTTTGAACAGCCTCTCTAACGCGACGCAGCTCGTGGATAAGTGTGTGCTCAGTTCATAGTTTAAAGTAGCGCCAGATAAATGTAGACATACAATGAAATGACGATCCCAAAGGGAACGTAACCCGCATTGTAAAGTAACAAACACTATGAATGGGCAATTCAATAATTTTCTTATCTTTTCATGTCGTTTGTAGCACTTACTTACTTACATATATCCATAGAATTATGTCTTATAATACAATATTGTCGTATAATAATAATGTCTTATTATACAATATCGCCATGTAATTTCAAGATGTCTTATGATGCAATATTGCCATAGAATGTGTCTTATTTCAATGCAATATTGTTCCACATAGATTCGCTTCGTGACATAAGCAAACACGAAGCTGAATATGTGATGGCAACCCTCCTCTATAATTACACACGATACAGAGTTTCAAAGAAATCCTGACCACATAATTGCTACGATCAAATGACAACATATTTGCAACATGATAATTATTATATTGCAACTTCGTGAAGTGGCTATGCATGAGATTGCGTTTAATATGAGAGAGACGCAACACTGACTATCACCCCCCCACTTCCACCCAGCCCCACCCTCACAAAAGACGCACACCTGTCTGGCATACATACATGTAGAGAGAGACAAAGAAACAAACGTTGGCTAGACATAATTTCCGTTTTTTCATTCGAAAACAATTCAACATCTGCTGCAAATGACTAAATGACTGAATCCAACTCTAAACGCACCTGTTGCCATTCGTCAAAAGGACTTTTGTAGGTCATCCATTCGTAATCCATTCATTCATCAATTCCACCCATTTATCCATTCACGCAGTCTTCCAACGTCCCACACTCCATTCATCCATCCATTCATCTATCCAGCTATTCCAAACGTGCACTCCATAGCCTACATCCCATCCATATATAGTTATATACCTCATCCATTCCATCTTTCCATCCATCCACATCGGCATCCACTCTTTACATTCCACTCCATCCATCCATCGATTGATTGTCCTGAAAGCATCGCTTGAACAACTGGGGAACAGGCAGGGACCAAAGAACTGAGAGAGAGAGAGAGAGAGAGAGAGAGAGAGAGAGAGAGAGAGAGAGAGAGAGAGAGAGAGAGAGAGAGAGAGAGAGACATGTAGACAGAGACAGTGACAGAGACAGTGATAGAGAGCGACAGAGAAAAACAGTGAGAGACAGAGATAGACAGATAGAGACACTCACCACACACAGTCATACATACAGACCAAAGGACAGAGAAAGAGATGTACATAGACCGAGATAAAAAAAGAGAGACGGAAAGGGAGAGAGACAGATTGACAGACAGACAGACAGACAGAGAAAGAGAGACATGCCAAAGCTGTGCTTAGAAAATGAAGCAATTGGCAGACAATCAATGCTTCATTGATTGATGTTCATCATTGGCTCGAAATGTATTCACGAATACAGTCAGTCAGTCAGTCAGTGCTAGTCTGGTTGTCTGGTTGTCTTTTTTGTCTGTTTGTCTCTTTTGTCTGTTAGCCTGTTTGTCTCTTTTTGTCCGTTTGTCTCTTTTTTGTCTGCTTGTCTGTTTGTCCACCTGTCCTTCTCTTTGTGTCTGTCTGTCTGTAATCGGCCATCTGTAAATTTGTCGATTTGAATTCCATTCATTGTTTGCTTTCTTTTGCTTACAGGACGAAAAGAATGAAATCATTGCAACGAACGTTTGGCTCGTACAAGTCAGTCTGTCTGTCTGTCTGTCTGTCTCTCTATCATGTCTATCTGTCTTCCTGTCTATCTGTCGGTCTATCTGTCTGTTTCACTATCTGTCTGTCTGTCTGCCTGTCTGTCTGTCTCCTGTTTTTCTGCCTGACCGTTTGTCTGTGTATCTGTCTGTCTCTCTAATTGTCTGCTTATATCTGTCTTCTGTTTCTCTGTCTGTCAGCCTGTCTCTTACTCTGTAGGCTACCGTGTGTCTGTGTTCTGTCTGTCTGCCTGTGTCTGTTATTTTCCGTGAAGAGCGCTCTATAGAATTATAGCCAATAAAATGAAACTAGAAGCAAGTGAGTAGGACGAAATCAAGTAGTGTAGTCGAGTCCACCTGATCCGAGTCCGAGACCGAGTCCGAGTCCAGTTAAGCCGAGTCCGAGTCGAGTCCGAGTCCAAACGGGTTCGAGTCCGAGTCCTAGTTACTGAGGATCGACTCCAAGTCCGAGTCCGAGTCCAGTGAGACCGAAATCCACTGAAACAATATGCCTATAATGGCATAGAAAGAATAACGATACTAGTTATTCAAGAAATTTAATGTTATTTATTAAAAATTTAACTTTAAAAATACTGAAATAGATGAAGTTTCGTTCGATTATAATCTGGCGCAATGGACTGGATACAAATTCTTCCACTCGCAAACACAAGTTCAACTGCGCATCTGGTGGTGTTGAGATTTGCGGCCAAAACTGCCACCTATCAGCAATGCCTCTAATTTTGAAGTAAATGTTCGGAGTCTGTGGAATGGAGAAATGGGATTTGTCCTCTGTGTTAATGTCATCTGCCCACCATGGCTTAAAGTGTGGCTGGACGGTCATGGACGGCGTCCATGCACTTATTTCAAAAGCTGAACGCCGTCCTGCCATTTATTGGCCAGCACACCCTGGACAGGTAAGGGGCATCCACACCGTTAAGGCACTTCTTTTGAAAAGGTAATGGGCATCCAGGCACTTATTTTCCCACACTTTAAGCACTGCTGCCCACCAATACCCCTGCTCAAAGATGGTCTGAATGCGACTTCTGTATACTTGATGTAGATTAAGAAAGAATTCAGTTGTAAGGTTTGTGCATGGAAGCCAGTGTCTGTGTTGTCGTGAGGATATGGCATGAGACAGATTTCCGTTTGGTTGTATACATGTATAATTAGGAATGGGATGATTCTGGTCTGCGGTGGAATCCAGAAGAATACGGTGGAGTGGATGCTCTCTATGTCCCATCGGAATCAATCTGGCTCCCGGATGTTGTTCTCTACAACAAGTGCGTTCTAGTAATTACACTTACTTACTATATTATTCTGTGATAAACAGACAGGGAACATGGAGCACACACCGTAATTATAGCTGACCTATAAATCGGTGAAGTATGAATTAACTACTACTACTGCTATACTGCTACTGCTGCTGCTGCTATACTACTACTACTACCACTACTACTAGTACTACTACTACTGCCTCTGCTGCTATACTTATACTACGCAATAACAACAACAACTACTATACTACTACTACCTCTACTACTATACTACTGCGGCAATAACAATAACAGCTACTATAGCCTACTACCACTACACCATCAATATCGCCGCAATCAATACCTGTATTAGACCTCCACATCTGCACGCATTATGAAATTAAGTAATTATTAATGTATATAATAATAATAATAATAATAATTATTATTATTATTATTGTTATTATTATTATTATTATTATTATTATTATTATTATTATTATTGTTATTATTATTATTATTATTATTATTATTATTATTATTATTATTATTATTATTATTATTATCATGCAGTTGTTTTGAATGAAAGGGTTGTAGTCTACAATTAGTTTGATTGCCGAGAACAAAGTCAGAAGAAAAATCTCACTTTACATTATTTAACTTCCGAACTCCGCCTATATTTATCTTCGTAAATGCAGCTTGCAAATTGCATTGAATATCTATCAAAGATGACATTATGTTCAAGTTACCGACGTTTGATCAAAGTAAGACTGCTCCAAGCCATCAAAATCTCTCTCGAACTATTTCTATACTACAATTTATTTATGAAAAACAATCAACTAAGATGATATTAAATTCTATTTTGTTGCAAACTTTATTAAGCGCCGATGGCGATTATACGGTGACGATGATGACGAAAGCGACGTTACGTCACACTGGTCTGGTCACGTGGCAACCACCTGCCGTCTACAAAAGCCATTGTGACATAGACGTTCGATATTTTCCATTCGATCTTCAGTCCTGTGTTCTCAAGTTTGGATCTTGGACTTACGATGGACTGAAGGTAGGGGCCGCCATGGGGGCCGCCATGGAGCGATTTGGGGGCAATGGGGGCCGCCATGGAGGGATTTGGGGGCAATGGGGGCCGCCTTTGAGGGATTTGGGGGCAATGGGGGTCGACATGGAGGGATTTGGGGGCAATGGGGGCCGCCATGGAGGGATTTGGGGGCAATGGGGGCCGCCTTTGAGGGATTTGGGGGCAATGGGGGTCGACATGGAGGGATTTGAGGGCAATGGGGGTCGACATGGGGGGGGCAGACTCAGAGAGGCGCAGCGAGATGACTGCATTTCACATTGCCATCATGACTTGGGCGGATATGCTTTGTTGGCTGCTATTAGCGCCATGTAGGCTATTGCAGGCCGTCTGTTCAGTCAGTATAGTTAAGATTTCTGTATTGCGTAATTATTTTGAGTTCCTGTAAATTGTTTCAATTGCATAATTGTACACTGTAACCGGTTGCGGTCTGTCAACCGGATTGTTGATTAAACGAAATTTATTATTGTTATTATTACTTGTTTTCAGAATCTGAATCTCGAGCTAAAACGGTCTGTGTAATTCACTTTCATTCATTCCGAGAATGTATACAGTATAGATGGCATCTCTTGGAGAGATCTGCCACAGTCGCTTTCTGCGCTGTACATGTACAATTGTACATGAAGGGCCTGACTATTATGCGAACGAAAATATTACATCAGTTATAGCAAAAATAAATGCACAGTAAGTTGAAAGAGTCACCATTGGCGGGCACGCGCGCACACACACACACACACACACACACACACACACACACACACACACACACACACACACAACACCCACACGCACACGTGCACACTCACACGCACACAAACACACTGCAGGTGCTTCCAAACAATGCATTCAGTCAACACTAGCTGACAGCAGATGGATTCACCTGTAAATTGTGTGGCAGGTATCCAGTATGTATGTACACTTGTTAAAGCGCCCCTTCAGGATTCTACTCAGAAGCGCTTCCGACTACAGCGCGGACACTGAATTGGAGTTTCACGCCGAAACGATGAACAATTGCGAGTGAAGGACTTGCCCAAGGTCCCTACGCGGCGACTTGAGGTGGATTCGAACCTGCGACTAAGGCGACGAACATACGATCACTACACCACCGCTCCCCACGATCCAGAGATAGGGTTGCGGTGGTGAATGACCTAACTTTCACAAAATGTACGTCTTCCCGCATTGGGTTCTTGTAGAAACAGTTACTAACCTTTCGGAATGTTTGAGATGGTTGCTTGACTGACTTATAGAATTATTGAAGCGATCAGTGATCAATCTTTTACATTAGAAACCAGGACTTAACGAGTTCATAATAAATTATTCATATCAATTATTTCCTTATTAAAACCTAGTAAATAACGGCGACGCGTGATTGCAGAGGCTGTGTGTATTGTGTTGTGTGTATTGTGTTGTGTGTATTGTGTTGTGTGTATTGTGTTGTGTGTATTGTGTTGTGTGTATTGTGTTGTGTGTATTGTGTTGTGTGTATTGTGTTGTGTGTATTGTGTTGTGTGTATTGTGTTGTGTGTATTGTGTTGTGTGTATTGTGTTGTGTGTATTGTGTTGTGTGTATTGTGTTGTGTGTATTGTGTTGCAGGTTGATCTTCAGCATCTTTGGAACAAAGGTCTTGAGTTCGACGTCATTCCTTTTGCAATCGACCTTGACGAATATCACCGAAGCGTGGAATGGGATCTGTTGGAGGTTAGTGCGCGCAAGAACAGCAAGCGATATCCATGTTGCGTGGAACCGTATCCAGACATCTCTTTCCGACTTGTCATCCGACGAAAGACCCTCTACTGTCTGATCAACCTCTTGGCTCCGTGTGTCACCATCAATCTTCTCACCGTCACCGTCTTCTGCATTCCAGCGGAATGTGGTGAGAAGATTTCCATCAGCATCTCCATCCTTCTCTCACTCTCCCTCTTCCAGATCCTTCTGATGGAACAGGTTCCAGGCACTTCCCTCGTCACTCCACTCATGGGAAAGTATCTCCTCTTCACTTGCATCATCGTCGTTCTCTCTGTTCTTGCTTCCGTTCTTGTTCTCAACGTCTTCCATCGATTCACTCCAGGTCAGAACCTTCTTTCCGGAAACAGACGGAGGATCTTCTTCCGTCTTCTTACCAGACTCCTCTGCTCGCCACTTCCGCTTTTCGACCAACCGGAAGTGCGGATGACCGACGATGGAAGAGGAGGAGGAGGAGGAAGACGTGGATTTGGTGTTGAAACTGGCGACGAAGTGCATTATGGGTTTCCGAATACCGACGTCACATCCGGTCGTCAGAGCTGTTGCAGTTGCTATGCGGAATTTCGACGGCGTCGCCACCTAGCGAAGACGACGGAAGCAGTGGAGCAGCTGAGTTATGCGATCAGACACTACAGTGCGATCATCGATGAGAAACGGGTCAGTTAGTGTGGCCTGCGTCAGGCGAGGACCGTCTTCTCTATAGATGCAGCCTTTGTTAATTCATCACTGTCATTTGACAATACCTTATTCGTTCATTCATTCAAGTATTTATATAGCGCCTCTTCAAGGAAACTTCTCAGAAGCGTTCCCGACAACAGCACGGCCAAACAGTACAGTTTTTAAGTGCTTATAGAATGTGTCAGAGAGTGATCTAGGGAACAGGCGCAGCTCAAGTGGAAGTGTATTCCATAGCACCGGGCCAACCACAGAAAAAGCACGACTCTGCATGATGGAGGTACGAGCAAACGGGACCAGGAGCACTTCCCTATCAGCCGAGCGTAGGGACCGACCAGTCCGAGTACTTGACACAGTCCGACAAAGATCAAGTAGGTAAGTTGAAGTAAGACCTAGCTGGCATCGCTGTATCAAGGAAGAGATTCTGTATTCGAAGCACTGACGGACAGGGAGCCAATGCAGAACCTCCAGCATGTAATTTGTAACGTGCACGGCCAAATTTGGGCAGCTGACCAATGAGGAGCGCCGCAGTGCGCACTATGCATATATATTGATCGATTGATTGGTTGATTGATTGATTGCTTGATGGAATGAATGATTGATTGATTGATTGATTGATTGATTGATTGATTGATTGATTGATTGATTGATTGATTGGTTGGTTGGTTGGTTGGTTGATTGATTGATAGGCTGTGATGTGATTATGTTTGTAGAGTCGATTCTTCTGGAAATGCGTGAGTCGTCTCGTTGATCGTCTGCTTCTCTTCGTCTATCTGTTCGTCTGTCTGTCTGGTGGACTCGCTCTCCTTCTCACTGCTCCTGGTCTCTATGACAACAGTCCATCCATCCCTCAACCCCCCTCACCAATCTAGACCGTCGTCGTCTACGCTCACCCGTCTCTTCTTTGTCTCGGATTTTAAAGCGAATAGTAATTATGAGCTGTAAAATTAATATTCGTGTTGACCTACAAATTTGCGTCGGGATGTTTTGCAAAATATTTGGAAGCTCTGTAATTTTAAGACGAGTCGTTTCAGAGTTTTTCTTGTGACACCAAACATGGATTTATACAGATGGACAAACTTCCTGAGTTAGGCTATAATTATAATTATGCCTAATTATTATATATTTATGTGTTTCAACTTATGAGGAAAATAACCGCTAACACGATGAGAGCGTGCAACATATTATGATTCATTCATTCATTCATTCATAGCATTTATATAGCGCCCCTTCAAGAAACTACTCAGAGGCGCTCCCAGCCCAACCACGAGCAAAGAAAAAAAACTTGAGAGACTTGTAGAACCCAGCCGGATGGGCCACAAGTAAAGAGCGAAGCGCAACCGGGAGGTCATTCCAGACAGTAGGCCCCACAACCGAGAAAGCACGGCGCTGCTTAATAACTAAGCGAGCCCGCGGGACCAGAAGTTCACCCCTAGCCGAAGAGCGTAGTACACGACGCGCTGCAACGTCAGAGACTGGACAGCAAAGATCACGCAAGTATGACGGAGCACAGCCAAGGACACAGCGTGAGACCACAGCAGCAATGCGGTATGAGATCCGCTGGGACGATGATGAAAGACTAACGATTGTGGTAATAAAATTATAATAGCGACATATCAGTAGATAGCCGAAGTAATCGCAATCTTGTGTAGGCTATTCTAGTGGCTACCGTATTGCAGAAGGTTGTATGTAGTAGTTGAATAGGGTAATACTCAGATACTATGATAGAGTTAGCACCGCTATTGAATATCGTATTTTAAAGGTAATTCCTACGATGTTCGAAATTCAATAATAATACCGAAAGGATTTCGATGAGCAGATAATCAGTCAGTACGCCATCTACCGAACGTCATATCAAACATTCACCTCTAGCGAGTGTCGTAGTAACAATTAAATCCAATTTACGAAGTTACCTTTTAAGTTACCATAGGTATCGTGAACAAGTAATTATAATCAGTGTCGGCCCATAATTTCCGATGCTCGGATAAATCCACTCCCAGCGAAGTCCTTCCAAGGCCCTGACCCGAAAGGTGTAGAGGGGGAATGTGTGCAACTAAGTACCGTGCACGGACTCAAGGCTGTACTTCAAAAAGAGTAGGCATGCATGCAGATCGAGCCCCAGTTGGCACACGAGCGTTGTCGAGTGGTTGCCATGAAATTTGCACTGATAGTCGTCGAAGTAGACTGTGGTACACATATAGGAAGAAAGGGACGATATAGGCTAATAATAATTATGTTAGCAGTAACGTATTATGCTCTAAAATAATTACATGATCGATCATCTTACGCGTCATGCGTGGCAATAATAATATAATAGGTTTCACATGGAAAACTTAATTGTTGAACGGTGTTTTATCTAGTTACTTGCTTTTGGGGGGTTCGGGTTTCTGGGGGCGGGAAAAGCGTTCGAGAAATGAAAATATAGGAAGAAAGGGACAGTGTTTCATCTAGTTACTTGCTTTTGGGGGGGTTCGGGTTTAACGGTTTCTGGGGGCGGGAAAAACGTTCGTTTTGGGCGGAGTGCAACCGGTCGCTGAGTCACCGACGACATCACGTGATCTGCCATTTTTTTCTGACGACTTTTTAGTCTTGCGATCAAAATCTCTGAAAAATATATAATTTTCGCTCCTGGAAAAACTTATGACCTAATTAATTTATAGTCATTCTTTCTCTTTCTTTTTATACCAAAAATGCAAATATACATGCACAAGACCTGTCGAGTTTTCTTGGGGAGGGGGAATTGTTATACATTTTGTTTTTCTGATACAATGGTACTTTTTTACTTGTAGGGCCTATAGGCCTATATACACCGCCACGCGATTTTCCTGTAGGTGAAATTCATTCCTGCATGGGAGAACTTCCCCCCCCTCGAAAGAGGAGTCTAGATTAAACATCGGTTGTTGGATTCGACGAGAGTCTTGATATAAGCTGCCGTATATTTTTTCAGTTTCAGCTCTTCTTGTCGGTGTGTAGAAGCCAAGGCCATAATATCCTGCACCCCTCCCACCCCCCCCCCCCCCCCCAACCAACACCCCCCCCCCCCTACCCCAGGTCAGACCCTGTTTTGGATGGCTAGCAAGACGTCGTCAGTGTGTATAGAACTGATAATGAAACGGATTCAAAATATTTATGATTAATAGGCCTATTATTGTGGTAAGTCTTGGAGAAGATCAAGGATGACGTCAGCAATGTCGCATATTTCGAATCCCTTATATTATTATGTCTTTAATACCTCGAACTGGAGAGCTGGAAACCTGGAGAGAGCGTCGCTCCAGTTCCGCATCTTCCGAGTTCAACATTCGACAACATTCGTGCACGCGGTGTTGGTGCACGTGAGGTGGATCTCGAGGTATGATATATATATATATATATATATATATATATATATATATATATACCCATGCATGATGGATGGATCCGATTTGACCAGGGTCTGTGACAACAGAGGCCGTTACCCTGGACAGAAATTTGCTCGGCATATTACAGCACTTAAGAGCTTTCTTCTTTCGAAGTTTTTGTCTAACCCATGCATGCATGAAGTCGGCGCTGCAGTATATATACCAGGTCATATAATGCTGATCCGGTGTAATATATCTTATATTATAAGTCTAAATGTTTGTCCTTCCATATGTGTGTGTCACAGTGTGTGTTGACTCTTTGTAACAAAATAGGCTCGGAAATGAAACAGAGTCGGTTTAACAAAATGTTGCAATTGATTCTTACCCAAATTATATGGTCAACGCGACTATTTTCAGCTTTTATTTCAATTTAAAACCAGAGTTATTATCGTTTTAAGACAGATTTCATCAATAATCGCTCACGCTAGCGCTTTAGTAAATAGTCTACAGTCCGCATGACGTCATACCCGCCCAGTAATAGTTTCCGTAGCGCCCCGCAGCCTTGGGTCACGTTTGGCTTTTGGGGGAAGCGGGGTGGGGTGGGGGTTGGCGAAAACCCTAAATTTAGCGGTCAACGATGGGTACCATGCACAGTGGAGTAGTGTTTAAAACCCTAAATTTCCCGGGCAACGCCGGGTAGCACATCTAGTATATGTTATATAATTCGCAATATGACCGTCTGTTGAAGGGGAGGAGGGAGAGATGACTGTTTCTATATAAAAAAATTATATATATATATATATATATATATCTGAGATTTCTTGCAGCGATGCCTGAGCAGAATGCATGGTAGGTGACAGTCAGCGGTGCATGATGTGTCATTGCATTGGATTCATTCAAAAGAAGGAAATGTCTGGCGGGCGGCGTCACATCGTTGCGTCATCTCTTTTGAGAGATCATGAGGATTGAGGAGGAGGAGGTCGTCCTATTATCTATAGGAAGAAGAAAAAGAAGACGCGTACAGTTGGTGGTCAGACAAGTTGCGTTTATAAATGCATGATATAATCCGCCTTAGCCCTCAATCTGTCACCGATGCTAATAGTATTACAGATCTTATATATATACTAGCTGTACCCGGCCACGCGTTGCTGTGGCTGAAAAGACCGTCCAACCCTCCCTCCCTACTTCCCTTCCCCTGCCTCCCTCCCTTACCCTGCCTCCCTCCCTTCGTTCCTCTGTCCCTCCCTACCTCCATTCCCTCTCTCCTTCCCTCCTCCATCCCTCCCGTCCTCACCTTCCTCCCGTTTCTTCCCCTCCCTCCTTCCCCTCCGTCCCTCCCCCTCCATCCCTCTCCTCTCTCCATCCCTCTCCTCCCTCCATCCCGTCCGCTCCCTCCCCTCCCCCTTCCTCCCGCTCCCTCCCGCTCCCTTCCTCCCACACGGCCGCATTCAAATGCAAATAAATGGAATTCGCTGAAATCGAATGCAATGTTGTGTTTTTTCGAGAAAAGCATATAAAAACCCGTCCGCTCGAACGTTGTGTGAAAATTGTCAATCTAGCCTTTTCTAGCCTTTTTTTCGACCGGATCTGACCTTTTTCAAAATTCAGAGTGGCACCCCTGACCTTATTGAAAATTCAGAGTGGCATCCCTGTACGTTATAAATACACGGGCCAAAATGGCGGCGTATGCGTTAAAGTAAAAATGTATAAACGTGTCAACTCGAGGAGAAAGTTGTGTTTTTTGTGTGTAAAAGATTTGTTTCTTTCCAGGAAATCCTTTTACAAACACGATCGTATTCGAACGGAGCGTTTTGCGAAAAATTTCAAAAGAATCGGTCTTGAGGTTTCCGAGAAATTCCATAAGGAACAAACGTTTTACATTGTTATTTATATAGATGAAGCTGATACATTTGGTATTATAAGTTGTCCACTGCATAAGCCGCGTCTTTAATCTTTAATCTTTATATGACAGATTTCAGCATCGACCCATATACTATATTAGGCCTATGTTGCATGCATGTGATGTTGAGTTTGAGTGAAGCTATACTCCAAACAATATCGTTGTTTACTGTTGAATGCATTTGCACAAATTGCCATTAATCGAACAATTGAGGCAACGAAGCAAAAGATATCGCCTTACAAAAACGATCTGCAGTCATTATCATTGCAAGTTGGTTCTACATGCATGTTGCAGAGTCGATTAAACATCATGATACTGATGTCATATAATAATATAATTATTATTAATATTGTTATTATTATTGTTATTATTATCATTATTATTATTATTATTATTATTATTATTATTATTATTATTATTATTATTATTATTATTATTATTATTTCTATAGCGCCCGATTTAGATTTATATAAGATCCCTCAGTCTTTAAAAACAATAAATACTAAAAGTTGTGTCGTTCTGTAGTTAACGATCATCGTCACCACGTCGCCTCAGAATTATCTTCGCGTATAGGGTATACCTCCATTTTTTTCAAAATCGCATTTAGACTTGATTTGTAGCAAAAATTTGCTTCTCTTTCATCGCTTTTAATAGTTAAGCGATACGACGAGTCGTTTTAAAGATATTCAACGAAAGTAGGCCTATACCTGTCGTATGTCCATGTTCAGGATTGCCTTGTCGTATCTCCACTTTTTGCATGTATTTTTTCCGTAAAATTTTACCAAAACTTCAACCTCGATACCTCGATTATCTCAATGGTTGACAATGGGGGTGGAGATAGGCCTACGCGAAGATAATTCTCATGCGACGAGTTTTCAATTAGTAAAAGCTACTGCAGAATTGGATATACGACAACATGAAACTGAATTACTGATGGACGTATACGACAAAATGTTTTTATCAGTTCGAAGATATAAAAAAATTATAGTACCGTATGTACATTTTTAAAAACATTTTGCAAAATTTCACAAAAACCATTCTAAGTTTCAATTTAATTTTAATGCAGCATCCTTAAATCAATGTCGATGCTTTAATATGATGTCTTTGCCTGAGGCTTTATTGCACTGAATATCTTTTTACGTCCAAAGTTCCGAAACTTCAAACTCGATTTTCTCCGAATTCAGAAAAGTAGAGATACGCGAAGATAATTCTCAGGCGACGACCGGTCGATTGTGCAAAGGTTGAACGAAAGGAAACAGCGTTAAAGCGTTGTGTACAAACCAGGGCTTAAAGTGTGCCTGGACGGTCATGGACGGCGTCCATGCACTTGTTTTAAAATCTGAACGCCGTCCAGCCACATATTGGAGAGCACAGACTGGAAAGATAAGGGGCGTCCAGGCACTTCTTTTGGAGAGGTAAGGGGCGTCCAGGTACTTATTTTTCCACACTTTATGCACTGGTACAAACAGAAAGACGCTGAAAGAGGTGTGCTGTCTCCTGCGGGTCTCCTGACACAATGACCAGCCGCCGCCCTAGTTCTGGTAAGAACTCCCGACCCTGTGCATTGATGGGACCCAGGGTCTCAAGCATGCGACTGGAATGAAATCGTGTGTACTGGGGATTCCTGCATATTTTGCTATCTTCTTGGTGGATGCCATTTCAGCTGCTGCTCCAGGTGTTACGGAGGTCAGATGAATATACGAGTTAGCACACGTGTGAACACTCGTAGCATCCCATGTCATGTATTTCCCTCTTGACCACGGGATCAACGTACCACCATCCGGTCTTTTGCCATCAGTACGGAACAGGCCTGCCTGTTCCTTAGTGCTATATATAGGGACATCTGCTCGCTGAAGGGCTCTCCAGGTGATATCGTTTATCGTGAAATGCCTGCTTGGTCGCCCTCCAGAAAGTCGACAGACCAGTCCATGATGTCCTCCCTGGTCAGTCACCAAGCCGCACTGGCACTGGTGTGGCTCGCAGAGATCCAGGCCTAGGCGAAGGCCTATCGCTACTCTGACGGCCTCATCGCTGAGACATAATCCACAGGAGGCCATTGGAAAAACTGCCATCCAATCCCCTGCATGGGCGGATGTTACTGCCCGCAGCCTCACCATGCTGAGGGGATCTGTCGCCGAGGACCACACCAACGATATTCTTTCTCGACCAGTGGTCGGTCCCAAGCTCTTTGGCCAGTGATGGTCTCTACCTCTTCGCTTGCCATGGGAGCGTCGCACTTCGCTAAATGAGAATGTCATTCTTGAATGGATCTTGCCAGTCCTCCGAGTGAAGAATTGCGGTTGCAAGATTTCTGGCCGATGCAGCTGATGCAGCTGATGCAATAATATATGCGGAAGATGCCAGCATCTGAAGCCGTCTCATCCCTAAACCACCGTCTCTTATTTATCGGAAGCGTCGCTTGAATCCATTGGATGTCACTGAGTCTGATGTTGACGACTGACTCCAATCCCTGTCCCATTTGATAGTGTCACCGGAATTTATGCTGTCGTCATGATGTTATATTGTTAGCGATGCTGATCTGTAATCAACGTTATCAGTGGCAACATCATCATCGTTATCATTAGTGATTAGTCAGACACCGGTTGCCCCTGCATGATGTGGGTCTACGCTTACGTGATGGGTCTGGTGCGCTGCTATTAATATCCTGGCTCGCGAGATTAGGATGCTAAATAATTCATGACCAAAGAGGCGTGAACCTTTGGCGCGTTGTGATTGGACAAATTCTAATAAGACAAGCGATATGATTGGCTGGTGCTATTCTGCCCGGGTCGTCCCTCCCTCTGGCCGTCGGCTCATGACGATGGTCGGCCATGTTGGACGAAACGCCGATTCGATTCATTTTGAGAAGACATTTGACACAAAGTCTGGATTACAGATGACCAGTTTCTCCGGAAATTACATCTTTAACGGGTGGCTGGTGGATATCTGGGTGGATTTCACAGGTTGGCATCGAATTTACATTCTCTCTTCGTTAATTATTGCGCTTCTCGGAGTTTTCGATGGCGCGTGCAGCATGCTTGCGGTGAATTGTTTGCGGCGCGATGTGGGTTGGATTTAAGTGAAATTCGAGTTAAATTTGGCTGTTTTTGTGATCTGATAAAATCCCTGAGTTGTCCTTTTCCATTTGTGAAGGATTGGAGATTAGTTTTAGTGCTGACAGGCATGACATATGTTGGCATGATACTTCTTGAGACCCAGATATTATGATCAGTAACTTCCCAGGGTCGCGTGCAGGACCCGCTTTTTAGACTGAATGGTTTCGATCATTTTTCTCCACCAGAATGTTCTGCGTATCTTGATTGTGATCTAAATCAATCAAGAAAGAATGCCTTTCAACGTGATTGCTTCATGATTGAAGGGGACAGAGTGAATTTCAAATTCAATTTAATATTCTCGGTGATTAATTAATTTGTAATTCTTGATGGTTCCTGCATGAGGTGGCAGTGACAGATTTCTATGTACATGCGCTATATAAATGAAGTCATCATAAGCCCAGGTTGTTTGGTCTGTTACGGTGCGGGTTAAAGTCGAGGTGGGAGCCAAGGATACACTCGGGGGTGGAGCTAAGGAGACACAATAATAGTGGAAATGGTTGATGATGATCAAGCTAGGCCGTAGCCAGGATTTGATTTCGGGGGGTGTTTCACTCACCAATTTTCCTTCCTAAAAAAATGATGATCTTTTTTTAATCATCTGGCCGAAATCTTCCCAAAAAGGTCACCAATTTCCCTTTCCCAAAACCTTGATGACCTTTTTTTAGTCATCCGAGGCATATTTCGGGGGTGTTTTATGGTTTTATTTCATGGTTTTTACATCACATGCTCGTAAATGAATTATATTAGTTTTCACACTTTCCATTTCGGGGGGTGTTCAAACACCCAAAACACCCCCCCTTGCTACGGCCTTGATGATGATGGTTGTGGAGTTACTCGAAAGTAGAATTTATGGAACTTTCATCCATCCATTCATCATGAGAAGCCAACGACATAGAACTCTATTCTCTGTGGCCCTTAAGCCATGCATGTAGGCCTGCCCATATTTTTTAAAATAATAATGAACTTTATATAGAAGACGTTTAATTCGTGCACCTTTTTGAACATTTAAAAGCAATTTCAGATTTTTAATCAAACAAAAATTGTGGTTTTTCATATCAGACCTTGCAGGCCTGCAGTTTGCAATTGCAATAAAGTCATTTGCAACAGAAGCCTGGGTATACGGTATACTGATAAAGTTCTCTCTGGCCATTCAGTACACTATATGCTAAATATTATCATGCATGGCCACCTATAATGGATGGATCTAGTTTAGCATGAAAAAGCAGCTGTATGTTTAATCATGTCAATCGGAAACAAAAATAAAACTGATCTCATGATCTGCATATAATACATGTATTCATGCACTCCTGGATCATGTGCTATGGTTGAGGATGACTTAACAATGGTTAATCCTCTGTGAAACCATGAAATTAACCACACAATCATTAACCACATGCAGCCTCATCATTTATAACCAGGATGTATGAAAGACATTCTGTAATATTATCATCTCACAATGTATGGTGCAAATTTTATTTCTCCATTTATTTTTCCTATTTTATTAATGCTTTATTTAATCTATTAATTTATTCAGTATAGATAATCTGGTTGCGTTCTGTCAACTGATATAATTAGAAAATAAAACGACTATAATTTTATATCAGAATTATTTATAATTATTTTTTAGTTTCATGATCAGTTGGCAGTTGGTGTGAAAGGCGTCTGATCAGGTCTCCCCCTCTTCCCTGGTTCAGATTTAGCCAGGACCAAGTCATGTTGCCCAGGGGAGACGACGAGGACGTACTGATCCACCCCCTCCCATATCAGAATACTATTTGCAAATAATAAATCTGCAAGGTCAACAGAAGTGAAATTCTGAAATCAGGATCCTAGACTAAATAACTGAAATATTTGACAATTAAACTATTTACATTTTTAAATAAAAAATTTGCAACTGTGACTTTTGGGAGTTAGGGCAGTTGGTATAATATAACAGTGATGGGGAGATGAGAATGGTTAACACTGGATTGTCAACCGAGGGTTTGGAGTTCAGAACCCCATCACACGTGGGCATATATATGGACATGTTCCATTCTGTCTTTAATTACTACCATATTATAATAATTCATGCGTTTGACTACTGTAACTCACTTCTCATGAGCCTCCCGAAACAACTTCTTTCTCCCCTTCAATCAGTCTTAAATGCTTCGGCTAGCTATATCTCATAGCTCGACTCCCTCGCTTGCGCAATATTTCCACATATATATATATGCAATTATGCATGCTTGAAGTATTGCACTGGGCATATACCAGATTACCTGCAGAGCCTCTGTCTGCATGGTTTCCAAAGCACAGCTGGGAAATGCCCCTAAATACATCTCGAACTATATGCAAAACTTTTAATCTGCATCTTCATCTCGCTCAATGCTTTCTTCTGCAGATCGTCTTGATCTTTTTGATCCCTAGACTATATATATATAGGACTGCTCTTGTCCAACATCGGGCGTTTGCTGTCGTTGGTCCAGCCATAGATGCATTTGGATTGACCTTCCTCACGTACTAATGCTACATAGTACACGTATACTAAACTACAGTGCATGACTCGTTTTTCATTATCCGTCTCTCGTTCTTTAAAAACATTTCTTTTTCACTGGAGTTTTTTTTTGCAGAGAGCGCCTCTGAATAGTCAGTCTGCGAGAGGCGCTATATAAATGTATAAGTATACAATACAGTTGCCAACTCCACTATGAGATGAGTCTATAATTATCTATCGTATACGATATATATAGTGAAGTTTTAGTTAACTCTATAGCTGCATGTAACAGTGCTTCTATTCTATTCATTTATTGTAACCAACCATCAACATACACAATAGACATAGTATAACATGCTTCACATAATCGGATGGTAACAAGGAAGGCCCTAAGGGATGAATATCCCGCTAACAGGGACACCTAATTACATATGCAATTTTAACAGATGGCTAGACGGTTGACATAATGAATTGAACAATAGGCTAAAAGAACAGCATGAGATGACAATTAATGTAGTAAACTTAACTAAAGAACGCAAAACAAACACAACAAATAATAATAGGCCTAATAATAAAATCAAATCAGTGCCTACAAGGTTAAATATCTTTGCAGTCATTAACCAAGTAGTTGCGCAGTAATGTTTTTGCTCTTTGTAAACTGGAAGCTTGTTGAACATGACTAGGAAACGAGTTCCATATACCTGGTCCAGTATATTTAATATGGAATCTTCTTGAGTTTAAACGAGCGGATATATGGCTCGATAATGAGAGGAGTTCCTGGTGGAATAGCAGTGAATTTCAGATCCTTTTTGGAAATACCCTGCAAAGTTAAGGGGAAGAAGATCATGGGTGAACCGATACATAAAGACTCCTATCTGGAAAGTCATTATTTGGTGAAACTTTAATAAATTAAATGATTGAAATAAAGGACTTGAGTGAATAAAAGGCTTAACTCCAGCTATGATACGTATTGCACGTTTTTGGAGAAGTACTAATTTATTGAGCCTGGATTTATATGTAGATGCCCAAACTAAATTACAGTATGAGAGATAAGGATATATTAATGAGTAGTACAATTTAACACGGATAGTGGGGGGGAGTATATGGGAAGTTCGACGAAGGATATACCAACACTTTTTGCAACCTTGGCAGAGATATATTTAATATGATCATTCCATGTGAGGTGTTGATTCTATGTACACACCAAGAAATTTAGTGGAGCTAACCTGCGTTATGGAGGTATCATTGATAGACAGTTGCAATTCATTCTGGGGGCACATCTTTTTATTAGTTCGAAAGAGCATAAAGTTAGTTTTATCTATAGTTTAAGGAGAGTCTATTAGCAGAGAACCATTCGGCTATGAAGACAAGTTCATTGTTTACTGTTTGTATTAGACTCTGGTAGGATTTATGAGAGTAGAAGACATTTGTATCATCAGCAAACAAGATGAATGAAAGAGTAGGAGATATATTAGGCAAGTCATTAATGTATAGAAGAAAAAGCAAGGGTCCGAGATTAGAACCTTGGGGCACACCATATCTAACAACTCTAAAGTCTGAGAGAGCTCCATTGCAGGAAACACACTGGAGACGTCTTTCGAGATAACTGGTAAACCAAGCTAATTGGATGCCTCTGATGCCATAATTAGCTAATTTTTTTAATAGGATCTCATGATTCACAGTATCGAAGGCCTTTGCTAAATCGAAGAAGATACCAATAGAATATTCATTGTTTTCAAAGTGCTTAAAGTGTAGAAAAAGAAGTGCCTGGACGCTCCTTAACATTCCAGTCTATGCTGGCGAAATAAGTGACAGGACACCATTGAGATTTGAAAAGAAGTGCATGGACGCCGTTCATGACCGTCCAGGCACACATTAAGCCCTAAACTGTAAGTATAATTTGTATACATCTAAAACTTAGACAATAACGATAAGATGCAATTAAAGCGAATATTATTATTATGGCTTTATAGCAATGACTATTTATCCACTCCATGCATTGCTAGCATTTATATAGCGCCTGTTCAAAGTCATTTCTCACAAGTTTTCCCGACCCCCAGCTTGCAGGTATAAGCTTACGGCTAAAATGAAGAGTTTAGAGACGATCATATATTGAAAGAATGAGAGTGGACCGTGCAGCTGGGAACAAGTGCAGCGACAAAGGGTCCCCCCAGCCCCCCCTCTCCGTTCATTCCAAAGCCAGCGTGCACCGAGAAGGCAAGGCAGACTAATTCTGCTTGGTGGCTGCGCGGGCAAAATGACGGTGAGCACACACTGCATGCTCAGTAGAGCGTATACACAGAATGACGAGCCATCAGTGCACTCAGAGTATATACATATATATGCACATGTATATATATACACATGTATATATATATATATATATATATATATATATATATATATATATATATATATATATATATATATATATATGGCGGCAGAGGTCGCGAAGAACAGACGAAGACCGAACAATTAAACCCATGCACCATAATATATATATATATGTATATAGATATATATATATGTATATATATATATATATATATACAGACATGCATGCAAAGAGATGATCATCCGGTATAATACATTGCGAGATCCGCTGTTTGACGGGGAGCCAGTGAAGCACATACCTGCAGCATATAGCCGAAAACATGTCCAAATTTTGTGGATATGTGTCCGGCAGAGCGCAAAGCCAGATCCAGAAATTAATCCAACGTATATACTTATTTAGCCAGGCATGAAGCGGCCATGCATGGGAGGCTCATGACTTAAAATGGACAACAGTGATCTAGCCAGACTATGATGAGCTAGTGCAAATGATTTGCAACAATGATTAGCTACAATGATTAGCTACAAAGATTGGCAACAATGATTGGCAACAATGATTGGCAACAATGATTGGCAACAATGATTGGCAACAATGATGGGCAACAATGATCGACAACAATGATTGGCAACAATGATTGGCAACAATGATTGGCAACAATGATTGGCAACAATGATCGGCAACAATGATTGGCAACAATGATCGGCAACAATGATCGGCAACAATGATCGGCAACAATGATTGGCAACAATGATCGGCAACAATGATCGGCAACAATGATTGACAACAATGATTGGCAACAATGATTGGCAACAATAATTGGCAACAATGATTGGCAACAATGATCGGCAACAATGATTGGCAACAATGATTGGCAACAATGATTGGCAACAATGATTGGCAACAATGATTGGCAACAATGATCGGCAACAATGATCGGCAACAATGATTGGCAACAATGATCGGCAACAATGATTGGCAACAATGATTGGCAACAATGATTGGCAACAATGATCGGCAACATTGCATCATCTCCCACCCTCTTTACACTTTTTTTGTCTCATGCATTTGCATTTGCACTTTGCTCATTGAAGACTTTTATTCCCATTTTATTCCCTCGGGGCTGTCACGCTGAGAACGCAGCGCTTCTTAGCATTAAACATAGACTTTATTGTATTGTATTAAAGGAACTTTATGCAAATTTTCATAATATTACAACAATGAGTGAAATAGAGAAAGGTCGTCAGGTGCTTGCGGAACATGTAGAGGCAACGAGAGACTGCAGTTGTGAGAAAAAGAGGAGGAGGAGGAGGAGGAGGAGGAGAAAAAGGACGAGGAGAATAAAGAGGAGGTCGAGGAGGAGAACGAGGAGGAGGAGAAGGAGGAGAATAAGGAGAAGGACGGGGAGAATAAGGAGGAGGACGAGAAGGAGAACGAGGAGGGAGGAGGAGGAAGAGGAAGAAAATGGGGAGGAAGATAAGGGGAAGGACGACGTCTTATTTTCTTAGCGATAAGCATAATGCTGTTGCAGCATAGGTCTATATATATCGCTAAGAAAAACATGTGAGAAGATAAGACGGTGAGGGAGAGGACTGGGTGCAGCAGATGCATGCCATGGACCATTGGACATGCCACATGCATGGTCATCTGCAGCCGTCGATATTCATTTCTTTTAACAAGGTTGGTTAATTAGGACCAATTATATTTTATGTCAAATGCAGGTCTTGTCTTCTTGCGAGAAGGAGGAGGAGGAGAGGAGAGGAGAGGAAGAGGAGGAGGAGCAGGAGGAGGAGGAGGAGGAGGAGAGGAAGAGGAGGGGAGAAGGAGGAGGAGCAGGAGCAGGAGGAGGAGGAGGAGAGGAGAGGAAGAGTAGGGGGAGAAGGAGGAGGAGGAGAGGAAGAGGAGGAGCAGGAGGAGGAGGAGGAAGAGGAGGAGAAGGAGCAGGAGGAGGAGGAGAGGAGAGGAGGGGGAGAAGGAGGAGGAGGAAGAGGAGGAGGAGGAGAGGAAGAGGAGGAGGAGAAGGAGGAGGAGGAGAGGAGAGGAAGAGGAGGAGAGGAGGAGGAGGGGAAGAGGAGGAGGAGGAGGAGGAGGAGAAGGAGCAGGAGGAGGAGGAGGAAGAGGAGGAGAAGGAGGAGGAGGAGAGAAGAGGAGGAGGAGGAGGAGGAGGAGATGAGATAAGAAAAGAGGAGAACAGAGCAGAGCAGAGGAGAGGAGAGGAGAGGATGAGGACGACGACGACGACGACGACGATGATGATGATGATGACGACGACGACGACGATGATGATGATGACGACGGCGACGACGACCTTGGGGCGTGGAGTGTGGTCTGTAGTTGTCCATTTTATAAGAGAGGAGTCGGATTGAAATCCTTCTGCAGGGACTTATCCTTGATTGTTTTTCTTGTGAAGATAATAATATTAGATTGAAATTTTTTGGCCGTTGTTTGACTTCAATTCGATGATTTAATTAAATATAAATCGAATTTTTATTTGATTCAGTCAATCGATTTTAATTATTGTTTTAATCGATTTTAATTTTTATTTTATTCTAATTCTTTTAACTTTGCTTTTGGTCAAGCTGCTTATTGTCACGATTTTAATTTTTATTTTAATCGATTTTAATTTTTATTTGAATCGATTTTAATTATTATTTTAATCGATTAAAATTTTATTCTAATCTAATTCTTTTAACTTTGCTTTTGGTCAAGCTGCTTATTGTCACGATTTTAATTTTTATTTTAATCGATTTTAATTTTTATTTGAATCGATTTTAATTATTATTTTAATCGATTAAAATTTTATTCTAATCTAATTCTTTTAACTTTGCTTTTGGTCAAGCTGCTTATTGTCACGATTTTAATTTTTATTTTAATCGATTTTAATTTTTATTTGAATCGATTTTAATTATTATTTTAATCGATTACAATTTTATTCTAATCTAATTCTTTGAACTTTGCTTTTGGTCAAGCTGCTTAGTTAGTGCTTATTGTCAGGATTTTAATTTATTTTGTTGTAACTTTAATTTTTGTTTAATTGAATTTTTTCTCTCTGTTTATTGTTTTTCGTTGTTTTCTGTCCGTATATAACGCCTTCATTGCCTTCAACTATAAGAAGGTCATCAAGTTGTCTTTATCTTTATTGCCTTCATAATTTCATTGTTATCTTCTTTATTATCTTCATAATTATTATTATTATTATCTTTATTATCTTCATAATTTTATTGTTATCTTCTTTATTATCTTCATAATTATAATTATCTTCTTTATTATCTTCGCTACCTTCAAATCTTCATTTTCTTCATCATGCGGCCATCACCTTATTCATAGTCAACCATGCAGCTTCTTCAACATTACCGCATACCTTCATGTTTATCTTGTATATCTTCATTTTTATCTTGTATACCTTCATCATGTTTATCCTGTATACCTTCATTTTTATCTGAATTACCTTCATGTTTATCTTGTATACCTTCATGTTTATCTTGTATACCTTCGTTTTTATCTGAAATACCTTCTTCGCATTCGCTTTTGTCTGCAGCATCAACATCATTGAACAATTTTTGGATCATCTGAAATGAAGGAGGATGCTATGATGGTGCATGGTGCAAGGCCACTGCTGCTGCTGCTGCTGCTGCTGAAATCGCTTCTTCGAAAGAGATCGTAAGTCATACTGGGAACCAGTTTTATTTATAGGCAATGTCAGCTAAGAGGAGACACTTCTGTCTGCTGTGTATAGGTATAATAGATTGGTCTGAACATCGTTTACCATATAGTATACGCCAGCAGTCTTTCTATGCATGTATTGTATATGTATACCCTGCTAAATATATCGGGGACCACTGCAGTATTAATTTACAGCATATGCATGGGGTCTTAGTCTATATACACTGAATATATGCTGGGAACAGACAAATTGTGTGGTTGTGCAATAATGGTCACAACTGATTTCATCAGACAATCTGTGACTGATACATGTGTAAATGATGAGCAACAGTGAGACAAACAGAGAGACAGAGGAACAGCAGTGCAGGTCTAAACACAGGTACACAGACAGACATGAGGATAGATCTGCCTGTCTGTCTCTGTCTGTCTGTCTCTGTCCGCCTGTCTGTCTGTCTGTCTGTCTCGCTGTCGTTTTGTTTATGTGTAGATAATGCATTGTGTGTCATCATTATAGAATTGTCTAAATTTCGTCTAAGATAACAAACGAGATACATCTGTTTGTCCGTGAACTTCTTCTTCCAGCCGCACATGTGCCTCTCTCTCATTCTACACACACCCTCCTCTCCTCCTCCTCCTTCTTCTCCTTCTCCTCCTCCTTCTTCTCCTCCTCCTTCTTCTCCTCCTTCTCCTTCTTCTCCTCCTCCTTCTTCTCCTCCTCTCCTCCTTCTCCTTCTCCTCCACTTCTTTCGTCACACCGCGTGACCGTCGCGATATCGGGATGGCCTAAATACCACATCTAGACGGACGTGACTAAAACCGTCTAGACCGTATTTAGACCTATACTCGTATTGTTTGTCTAGACGCCTATCCCAGGCTTTCTTTCGACGACAAGAAGTGTATATATATATAAAGTATATATATAGTTTAGTCATGTGTTAGGCCATGCATGAGTCTGCAGAGCGCAGAGAAGGGAGAGGAGGGAGGGAGACCTGAAGACACGGCGTATAATGGGCATTACGTGCACAGCAGGGTAGCAGCTGCTATAATAAAGCGCTGTAGCCCTGTAGCTGATGATAGCGATGTCTAGCTCTACAGCAGCTATCGGTAGCTTGCTGAACCCGATTGGCTACCGGTGCCGGAATTGCGTGAAAGTGACTCACTTTCGACCTGGGTGGGGAGATCGGGGAGATCGGGCTCGTGAGGCACACAAATAAATCACTTCTTTGGCCTGGCCTGCTAAGCCTGCTAAGCCTGAAGCCTACGTGGGCGGAACCTTCTGTGGCCAGTTTAAAATCCAGCCAGTGAGGACAGACGTCTGTCTACTCTATAAATAGCTGTGTTAAAAAAGCTTTCGGAGGAGGGGGAAAGGGAGAGAGAGAGAGAGGGGGGGAGAAGGGAGGGAGGAAGAGGACCTTTAGCAGGAGCTGCTTAGCAGACTTGCAAGCAAATTATTTATCGTGTCCTCATTTAATCGTCGCCGTAAAAGATGATCATCGAAAGCCATGCGAATGAATTCTGTCGGTAAAGCGTGTGATTTGTTGTCTGTAGTGTCAACACGATATTCATAAGAGATGCAGGTCAATTGCATTGACGAGAATGAAAAAGGATGATGGGCGTTCTTCAGACCTCGTTATGTATACAATTCATTGAATATATTCACCAACACCACCAGTCATCAGCTAAATATACACCATCGCCATTGCCTGCAGAAAGTTTACCCACCCATGCATAGTAGGATTTTTACTGCACGGAAGAGAGTGGCATGTCTAAGATGTCTTCTTCATTTGTTCCCTGCTGCATGCTAAAACACAGAGGAACACAATGCTGACACGTCTTGCTAAATCGATGCTATTATATTCATATATTAGTTTGCATTTAACGAATGTATCTAACATCGATGCCCCCTTTCATTCCAAGATTTGGACTGGCATCACCAGAGCATGTGCACGACGGTGGCATAGTTGTTATAGGCAGAGATTTTCAAATCATTTTGCTATCATAAGCATGTGTAGTCATGACTATAAGAGCACAGAGCATTTCAGTCACAATCATGCAGGGTCAATCAAGGTCAATCAGAATTGTGTTCATCGTGAGTTAAAATCTAGCGCTTCTTAAAAGATGTTCGAACAGCGCTATATAAGTTTTATTGCATCACGTGACAATCCAGGATCATCTGCAAGATCAATCTAGGGCTAGTCTTAATCCAGGGTCTGCCTCAATCCAGGGTCATGTCCCAATCCAGTTCCATGCCACTCCCACTCCAAATCCAGGGTCAGTCTCAGTCCAGGGTCAGTAGAAACGCATGGTCAGTGATGAGATTCCAGGGACAGTATAACTGTATAGGCCTATAGATATGGCATCCAGGGTTGTGTACTCTGTAATGTCCACATGCATGTCGTCAGATATATATTATGTGGAACCATGCATGATCAGCCTGAACTTTTTTATGCATGGATCGCATGCATTTAGACAGATTTATCCTATATATAAATTATATATATGGTCAATGAAGTCAATTTAACTGCAGACAGAAATTACTGTCAACCATTGCTACATGCATGTGCTCTGCAAGATGACATAAACATCCAGACGTATATACATATATACGATATACAATA
This sequence comes from Lumbricus terrestris, assembly GCA_949752735.1. NCBI lineage: Eukaryota > Metazoa > Annelida > Clitellata > Crassiclitellata > Lumbricidae > Lumbricus > Lumbricus terrestris. The sequence goes on along the minus strand of OX457043.1, from coordinate 656,381 downwards.
TATTGTATACATATATATATATATATATATATATATATATATATAGTACATGCATGATGTGTATATATATATACGCGATACATTATACGCATCTAACATAATTATAGTAGTCGTGTGTATACTATCGCGAGGACAGTTGACGTCAGAGCCGTCTGCGTGTATGTGTGTCTATGTGTGTCTATGTGTGTCTATGTGTGTGTGTATGTGTGCGTACGCGTGTTCGTCTGTCTGCGTGTGCGTGTTGTGGTCGTTGGAATAATTCCCAGGACGGTTGTCATGGTGATGGATGACGCGAATGGCGCCGGTGCACGCAACTGATGCCCCCCGTCTTCTCATCGATCCATTGCACCAGCCACCGATGCTCTTCTGCATGTTTGTCTCTGTCTGTCTGTCTGTCTGTCTGTCTGTGTGTGTGCCTGGCTCTCTGTGGCTCTCTGTGTGTCTGCTTGCGTCTGTGTTTGTTGCGTGCCTGGATGTCCTTGGAATGATTGATTCAGAGGCAGCGACGGCGGATGCTGCAACCATATATATGTATATATATACAGTACACATATGTATATACACACATATATATATATACAAAATACGCCGACGGATGGATGCTGCAACTATATATATATGTATATGTATACATACACACATATATATGTACATATATATATATATATATATATATATAAGATACGCCGACGGATGGATGATGCATCAGATGCTGCGACTATACTGCTACGGATGATGATGATGATGATGATGATGATGATGATGATGATGATGGTGGTGGTGGTGGTGGTGGTGGTGGTGGTGGTGGTGGTGGTGGTGGTGGTGGTACGACGTTGATTTTGTATTGCATGGTATACGCAGAGTTTGCATTCTGTTATTTCAATTTGTTTTTGTTGTGTCTGTTGTGTTATTTTCTATTGTTTTTACTGTTTTGTATTTTTTTATTGTGCATTCTTTGCATTTGATGTATACGTTTGATACATGCAGGCCAATAATTTGATAACGCATGTCTTCTCGTCTTCCTATATATATATATATATATATATATATATATATATATATAATTTATCTATATATATAATTTGTATATATATATACCAATTCTCCTCACAGCTGTTCTTCCCATGGCATTCATCCCCACTCCTGCTATCCTAATGCTGCAGGTGATGCCAGTCCTAAGACGATTAAAAGGAGGAGGGGTCGAACTTCGAATAAAAAGCATGTCGTGATTGAGACAAGAAGACATGTTGTTGTTATTCTCTGTATACACGAACAATATTCAGTTCATGAAATTTCCATGCAAGCATTTACGCGGTGTGCGTATGTGTGTGCGTGTGTGTATGTGTTTTTCTGTGTGTGTGTGTGTGTGTGTGTGTGTGTGGATGGGTGTGTGTGCATGCGTGTGTGTGTGTGTGTGCGTGTGTGTGTGTGTGTGTGTGTGTGTGTGTGTGTGTGTGTGTGTGTGTGTGTGTGTGTGTGTGTGTGTGTGTGTGTGTGTGTGTGTGCGTCGTTAGTAGTAGGATGTAATCGAAAGGAAGACACATGGAGAAGTGGTAAAGATGGAATCGTGAGATGATCTGTTCGAGCAACGAAAGTGGAAGATGTGGATATAGAACGGAGGATAGCATTTCCTCTCTCACTCTTTTTCGTCTGCGTCGAGTTGTGTTGATTGGCAGCTGTCAATCACCTGACGTCAGCTGCTCTGACCTTACGTGAGGTCGGTCTGTGCGTTATATATCGTCTGGCATGATTAGGGTTAAGGTCTGCATCCATGCTCTACAATCTACATGCATGCAGTGGGAAATGACGAAGACGTCAGTAGATATAGACCCGCCACTTGTCACTGGAGATTGAACACACGAGTGAAGTCAATTAACAAAAGACACATCATGCCCGAATTTCTTCCTTCGTAGCACATGTCTATTACGAAGTGGGCACAACTTGGCTCCGGAGGGCGACAAGGCCATGCCAACTACAGTAAATGGAAGATGAGAAAATAAGAGAACGCAATTGATCTTATTGTATACATAACAGACTGCAGACTGTCTGCATGCACTGAACTGTCTGCTCTGCTTCTCTCTCTCCATCTTCAGTCATTGCCTATCGATCATGTTTTGACTAAGCGCCTAAGAAGTAGCTGGTTTCCGCCACTTCACTGTAGACATTTGGAGTTGACGATTATTCGATTTACGATTACAATAAACAATTATTCGATTTACGATTGCAATAAACGATTATTCGATTATTTGATCGCAATGGACGGAGGAGGATAAGAAGGAAGAGAAGGAGGAGGAAGAGGAGGAGGAGGAGGAGGAGGAGGAGGAGGAGAAATTGGAGGAGGATAAGAAGGAAGAGAAGGAGGAGGAAGAGGAGGAGGAGGAGGAGGAGGAGGAGAAATTGGAGGAGGATAAGAAGGAAGAGAAGGCGGAGGAAGAGGAGGAGGATAAGGAGGAGGAGGAGGAGGAGGAGGAGGAGGAGGAGGAGGAGGAGGAGGAGGAGGAGGAGGAGGAGGAGGGGAAGAAGGAGAAGAGGAACAGAAGGAGAAGGATTAAGAGGAGGAGGAGGAGATGAAGGAGGAGGATTGAGAGGAGGAGATGAAGGAGGAGGATTAAGATGAGGAGGAGATGAAGGGGGAGGATTAAGAGAAGGAGAAGGAGGAGAGGGAGGAGAGGAGGAGGATGAGCAGGTGGAGTAGGAGGAGGTGTCCCGTGTGAACAAAGACGTCTGCTGACAATAAATAGGTCATACGGTCTATCGTCTGCTGCTGCTGCTGCAGTCTTCTGTTATAGTCAGCATCATCACTGCATGCCATTCTCTCGATCTGTTTGTCTGTGACATGCATGTGCAGTGTGTTTAGATGCATGTGTCTGTCTATAGAATATGTCTGTCTCTGTCTATCTGTCTGTCTCTGTCCGTCTGTCTCTGTCTGTCTGTCTCTGTCTGTCTGTCTCTGTCTGTCTGTCTGTCTGTCTGTTTGTCTGTCTGTTTCTGTTTGTATCTATATATACTTTTCTAGCGGACTATCATTCTGTATCTATATCTGCCTGCTTGTTTCTTCGTCTGTCTGTCTGTCTGTCCGTCTCTCTGTCTCTCTTATTCTGCTTGTCTGTCTGTATACTATGGATCTGCTTCTGTGGCTAATTGTCATACACCTGAATCTGTCTGTCTGCCTTTAGGGACAACAGGACGGACCTGCAGTGGGAAAGGACAAATTCAAGGACAAGAGGATAGGCTCAGGGCAAACGACGAAGCCAAGGACATGTAGAAGGCCGAACCCTTTGCAAGGGCGAAGGACGAATCAAAGGGCAAAGGACGAATCAAAGGGCAAAGGACGAATCAAAGGGCAAAGGACGAATCAAAGGGCAAAGGACGAATCAAAGGGCAAAGGACGAACCCAAAGGGCAGTATACGAAGAAACTATATTATATATAATTATATATACAGGAATAATAGGATAACAATACAAACCAATTTTATAGTGAGAGAAGAACAGAACAAAAAAACGGATTAATTGACGGACGGACGGAAGGACGATGAGGTCGAATGAAATGTTGTCGTGAATCTCTGCAGTGCATCAGTTTAACCAGAAACATTAACGCACACACATAAACACACACACATACACACCCATACACATACACACACACACCCACACACACTATAGCCCTAACATACACACACATACACACACACACACATGTACACTAACGCAGACACATACATACACACACATACACTAACACAGACACATGCTTATAGAGCACATTAATATCATGTATAGATTTATGTATGCAG
>OX457043.1:465086-647586 GCA_949752735.1 Lumbricus terrestris | reverse complement strand
TGCCCAGGTGTCATTAGATGTCCAAATGACTTTAAATGCCCAGGTGGCATTAGATATCCAAATGACTTTAGATGTCCAGGTGACATTAGATATCCAGGTGACTTAAGATGTCCATGTGACATTGGACATCTCCCCCCAAAGCGCCTGCAAATTGGCTGTTTCTACACTGAATCTACAGTATATGCCTGTGAATAAAGTTGTTCCCGTGATTTCTCTTTTGGGACATCACAGAAGTTTCTAGATTGTGATTAGGATTGCGAATAATTCCACGATTTATATGAAAACATTTTGTTGTATATGCGATTTTTTTTGAGATCTTCGTGCACCAGGGCGAGGGGGAGACCGTATATGCATTGAGTGGCGTATATATGTTTGCTCAAAGCGCCGCGTGGTGGCGGGTTGCGAGGAATGTGGTCATCATAAATTATGATCATTGGTCAGCTTATAGACTGACCGTCAGCGTCAGAGTCGGTGGCAGCGTCCACTGCAGCAGCAGCAGCATGATGGTCATGATGCATGTATGCAGCTGTCCAACGTAATATATTTGCGGTCGATCGTTGGTCATCTGTGGTTTTGGGTCGAGTCCGTTCGTCGCCCCGCCCACTCCAATGAGTGGGCGGAGAAGAGATGTCAATCACCACAAGTCCTTCCCACTTGAAATGACCAGCACTGTCCGGTGAACGTCGTATTCGGTGATTGACAGGTCGACGGACAGACGCACGGACAGACAGACAGACGTAATTAATGGTCTTTGCTGATGAATTGAAGTTTGACCTTCTGTCGACCTCTGCTGAACTCGACGAAAGGTCAACACAATTCTTCTGTTGTCGTCGTTGCTTTAACAGGAAATGACGTAGTACACGTTACCGTATGTATGCTTATTATGCTTTTCAACGGTAGGCTATGTACGCGCAACTTGTGTTTTGCATGATTATATAGGTCTTTCCACTGGTTGCCTGTTTAACATTGTTTATTAGCTGCAGTCCTGTAATTTAAACTAAGATCTACCTGTGGTCTAATTGGCCATACATTTTGGAAGACACTAAAAAAGGTTATTAGATATAGGCCTAAAAGTAACGAATTTACAACCGTAATTGGTATTTTTGGTAACGATAAAGAAAAAATCATCAGGTTTTAAAATACCAGAATTGTTATCCCCTCGAAACCTGAATTCCCGTGGGGACTTAATTAAACACCGGGCGCATGCATGCGTGCGTGTGTGTGTGTGTGTGTGTGTGTGTGTGTGTGTGTGTGTGTGTGTGTGTGTGTGTGTGATAATAGATCTTGAAAGTATATAATTATAATAAGATATACTGGCATTACCTTATAGCATATAATTGAGACTCACATATATATATCAATATGAAATATATATATATATATATATATATAATATATATATATAAACACCGGGCGCATCCAACAAACGGATGGACGACTGTATTTAGCAGAATTCACTATAAGACATTATTATTATTAAATAAGTTTGTAACGCGCGCAAGGTCACACCGAAATGTGAATCTGAGGCGCAAATGTGAATCTGAGGCGCATGTACATGACATGTACGGCTGCTGCAGCATGCATAGATCATGTGATGTTGTTATGGATGTATATAATACCTGGTGGATGTTACCCGTATGACCGAACTCATGTTGCGTTGTCAATATACGATAGTCATGGGTTCGTTGTTGTAGCGGGTCCCTTCAACCATGGTCACGTGTCATCCGTCATCCATCCATCCCTACCCTCCCTCCCACAATCATTTATTCGACGCCTCTGTATTCGTGTTTAACGACACTGACATATCAAAGATGGTTGGTGTCGCCCTCCTCCTTTATCCAGACTTGGGACTGGCACCGGCAGAGTGCAACCATGGCAGTGGCGGAGTTTCCTCTACAGGTATTCTTTCAAGAATCTTATTTATAGCCTGTGTGTGTGTGTGTGCGTGTGTGTGTGCGTGTTTGTGTATGCAGTCATGCTGTCATACACACACACACACACACACACACACACACACACACACACACACACCTACACACACACACACACACACACACACACACACACACACACACACACTGCTTAGTAATTGCTTTGACAGCATAATATTATATACTCTGCTGAATGAAGGAAGTGACGACTGGATGCTGCTGCAGTATACATAGCGATGTCTCCGAATGAGGTAGTATGTTAGACAGGTACTATATACGTTCAACATGTACTGTACAATATACTGCCTTGGATGGAGACCATCTCTGATCACCATGACAACCCAATCAACCCTGCAGCTGCAGCCACCCTCCATCCTGCATGCATGGATGGATGGATGGAGGAAGCAGCAGCTAAACATACGGAAGAAGATTCTATACAGAAGAAGTTGCAACTCAACAAGATAACATTTATCAAAATCAGCAAAATGTGTAGATAAGGCACAATTGCATCAAAAGGCGACACTTTTAACAGTGGTGGATATCATTTGCAGTGTGCAAGGACTAGATTAGATATGAATAGATTATTATGCCTGCTAAAGTTCATATTATAATAGCATTTAATATAGATATGAATAAATTATTATCATGCCTGCTAAAGCACATATTATAATAGCATTTAATATACAGTATATTCATCTGATTATTTGCAATAACAATTTCTTACAGCTGCTGCCAATCAGGCAGTTAAACTATATTTACAAGTTCAGATATTACAGACAGATGCAAGTTAATTTTTAATATGCTGTTTGTTGCGTTTACTTGTTCAAGAGCGAAATAAATCAACGGAGGTAGTAATGGACTTTGCCTAATTTTCTGAATGTAATGAAGTTTGTATATAAAACTATGGAATAAAATAGATGACTTGATAAGAAAAAATTGTGGATGGATAAGAAATTATTTTTATGATTGTTTTGTATATTTTGTATAGAGCTGCTGCTGCTGCTGGTGCAGTGGTTTTAAATACTTTGCGATTCGGAGTGGAAGTGAAGAACATAGAGATGGAGATATACTTCAGGTGGAATAGGTTGATAGCTGGAGTAGGTTGATAGCTGGAGTCGGCAGTGTTGTTGGTGATGGAGAAGATAAGGAGGAGTGGGAGGAGGGAGGAGGGAGGGAGGATGATTGAATGTCTATTGTTGCAGTCGATGATGTGCGAGTGCAGCTGCTGCTGCAACTGATAAGAAGACGTTGAATGCGATGAGCATCGGTTGTTCTCTGCACAACCGACCTGCACCTCCAGCGCTATCATCGCTCTTCTGATCTGAAAGTGTAAACAAATGCACGTGACATCAACAAATGAACGTGACATCAACAAATGCACGTGACATCATCAACAAATGCACGTGACATCAACAAATGCACGTGACATCAACAAATGCACGTGACATCATCAACAAATGCACGTGACATCAACAAATGCACGTGACATCAACAAATACACGTGACATCATCAACAAATGCACGTGACATCAACAAGTGCACGTGACATCAACAAATCTTCGTTTCATTTACGATGCAGTTTTCTCAGTTTAACAACCCTGCAGTACATTGTATTAATTAATGCAAACTGTATTTGATAGACTATTTTAATGTTCCTCCTCATGATTACACATTGCTTGAGATGTCTGCGATCATAATTTTACGACAGATAATAAAATTGATAGCGCTGCATAACAACTGCACATGTAGGTGAGTGAAGGTTTGAGACTTCATCGAGGTGCCAACACAATATTTAAGTAAGTGTACATGAGAACCCACATTCTCTGCGCTACAGCCAACCGCTCTATAACCAACCGACTAAACCTTGTACATGCACGGCATGCATGCGCATCACACGGATCAGCTGCAGACTTAAATCGTATAATACAACATTGGTGATTATTGAGGTCACCGCCGACACATGCAGCAGTCCTCTCATAAAAACAGATCTAATAGTTTACATGTACATACAGATGAACTGAATATACCGAAGACATTTTCGATGCAGTTGGATAATGGATATCATGTCGGACTGGAGCTGATTAAAAAATATCGATTTCTATTAATATCCAAACGTCCGTCAACATATTATTGTTATTATTATTATCATTATTATTATTATTTTATATTTTTATAATTCATGATTTTTATTGTTTCAACAAATATTGCAAACAAACAGAACAAAAGCTGTGTGAATTTTATCGAATCCAACCACCCTCGTCCATGTCAATTAAGGGCTTAAAGCTGGATACCCGGCGGCCAAGGAACCTCAGGGATTGGTAAGATCGGACGGCAAACGACCGGATGGAATCACGTTCATCCCATGGAAAGCCGGCAGAGGTTTGGTGTGCATGGGACGCCACAGTGGTGGACACATTGGCACCGTCTTACCTTACCGCTTCAGCCATCCGAGCCGGATCAGCAGCTAGCCTGGCGGAGGACAGAAAGAACCAGAAATACAGCGCCCTCCTTGATGCTCATGTTTTCATCCCGGTGGCTTTGGAAACCCTAGGCCCAATCAACGACAAAGGCCTAGACTTCATCTCAGATTTGGGCCGGCGTCCTAACACAAGCAACCGCGGGGACCCCCGAGAATCAAGTTTCCTATTCCAGCGTATTTCCATGACTATACAACGCTTTAACGCTGTGGCTTTCACAGGGTCTTTTATTAAGCCCTTAATTGACATGGATGAGGGTGGTTGGACTCGCTAAAATTCACACAGCTTTTGTTCTGTTTCTCTGTTTGCAATATTTGTTGAAACAATAAAAATTATTTTTTTTTAAAATTTTTATTATTATTATTATTATTATGCTCATTTTCATAATTATACGACATTTGTAATAGAAGAGAAATGTTTTATTAACGCACTTTAGGCTATTTGACGATTGATGCAAATGCTTTAGAGACATAGCCAATGCCTTTATAATATTATTCTTAATTAATAATTTATTAATTCGTCTGTTCTGTTGAATATATTAATTTTAAATTAATGCATTTAGACCAATGACCCACTTACACTTTTGGACGATCTGGGCTCGCTTCACTGAAAAATAAACAACACATTGTATTTTAATTGATTACAGCATTGTAATTCGTAATTCTATCCATTTCATAGGTTGCAGAAACTGCATGCCTATAGCAACATGGACTAAAAACTCAGATTCAGAAATGATTCATTTAACTGAATTACTATATTAACCCGTTCCCGCCGGATCGGGTCGCTAGCGACCCGAAAACGAGAGGCGTTGAAACAGGCTATAAGCTATTTATAATACGCTTCCGTTTTATTTATAAAAAATCAGTGTTGATAAGCGAAAAATTCCGCACAAGATGATATCTTATTTGTTGACAAAAAGTGATATATTGGAGTCCCAAAAAAAGTTTGAAGTTAGGGATAAAAATTGTCCTGAGTTCCGAAGTTTTTGAGGTGTGTCATGAATGGTTTTGACGATGAATTTTCATCTTTTGACGATTCAATTCATCCGAAATTTGAATATCGCTAGTGGACAGTGTTTGGGACGCAAACAGTTTCGATTTTAGACCGGTCTGAAACCGAGTCTTGTCGTTCGGACTTTGCATTGCTAAATGATAACGAAGTCGGAAAGGTAAGCAAAGGCCAATATTTTTAGTCATGTTTATTTCTTGTAATTTCTTGATAATTATGATGTAAGAGGTATTTGAATATGCTTGATTGAAAGCAAATCTATGTTTACTGATATTTAATTCTAGCTAAAATTTTGTACTGAAAATGGTTTCATGGAATAACTTTGTGTCCTTTGATTAGCTGATTGACAATGAATGATTCTCTTATCCATTGATCCTATCTAATTCATTATAATTTTTCCATGTCTATTCAGCATCTGCAACTGTTGATGGTAACACAACCAACAGCATAAGAGGAGGAAGCAGTTGTGGTCAACGGTGTCGTCATGGTCGAGGTCGTGGCTGTGGTCAAGGTCAAAGTCGTGTTCGCAAAGGTCAACGTCCAAGTGATGAAGTCGATGGAATTACTAAACTAACCGACAGCAACTTTTTGACAATGAGGAATGGAACTGGCAAAAAGGCTTTTTCATATAAGGATATTACTAAGACAGTTGGACATTGAGATAGTCTTGTTAGCGGACTTGACTTGATAGACAATGTCACTGCAAATAGTGCTAACCTTCCACATGTTGATGTTGTACCAAGTCCTTGTAGGTGTCACCCTACTCCTTTTGGTCCCCTATTAGAAAGGAACTTTTGTCCATAATGAAATTTGGATTTCATAGCCAGAAGTCTGCTGATTTAGAAAATATGCTTTATTACGCTTATTTGTGATCATTGTTGTCTTCAAATGCAGTGCCGATTTGTGTATCGGTGACTGTTTTTCCTTTGGTATCCTAAGGCCGCTACATAAATGAATAGTTGTTCCCAGTGAAATATTGATTTCATAGCCAGAAGTCTGCTGATTCTTAAAATATATACTTTATTATGCCTTCTAGTAAATTTGGTTGAATTGCTGTCCTTCAAATTCATTGTCGATATTTTTATTAGCGACTGTTTTATCATTTGGCATTATGGCCGCTATATAAATTAACTATTGTTCACAATACGAACTCTTTATTATTTAGCCAGAAGACTTCTGATTCAGAAAATATATGGTTTAGTATGCTTATTTGTTGCCTATGTTGTGCTGTTGACCTTCAAATGCTGTGTGAAATGCTTATCGATGACTACTTTGCCTTTTGGTATGCCAAAGGCGCTATATAAATGAATAGTTCTTCACCGTGAAATACTCAATTTAATTCCCTTAAGTGTGCTGATTCAGAAAATATATACTTTATTATGCTTAAGTGTGACCATTGTTGCAGTATTGTTATTCTACCATAGGTACCATAAGTTTTCTAGATATCCCAAAAACAATTCAGGCGGGATTGGGTTAAACAGAATTTGTACTGAAATATGGATTTATTAAATTCTCATCAAGTGTTGTAGATAATTTTGTGCATGCGACACGAAGCAGACGAGCGAATTTCAGCAGATTATACTCAACATAATTATTTGCGTGTATTAAAACAATTGCTGGGAGATTTACATGTTTACATGTATACAGATGAACTGAATGCCCTATACACGCAAGACAGAGACATTATAATTCTCTTGCCTACCAAATGCATTAAGGTCTCTACAGTACGCATGGGAGAATAGTTCGAGACCTGATATGACATCAGAAGCCAATGCCGTGCACACCAAAGGGAAAAGCAGACGCAACATTGTAGGAGCTGAGTACGGTGAAATAAGATGGGGGTGGGGGTGGGTGGAAGTTAGTTGTAACACATTCATCAGAGGCAGGATTCCATTTGTGGTGTTTTTTTCGATTCTTAAAACATGCAAAAAAACCATGTAGGTACGAGAAGCAACTTCCTAATTGGTTTGTGTAATTAGAACCCATTAGTCATTTTGATAATTGGGTGAACAGTCGTGGGGTATAGTTCTGCACCACTGGGGTCGGTTAGTGTCCAGCTATATGTCCAAATAGCGTCTCTCCTGGGTGGTAACCCTCTCTATCTAAATCTCGGATTCAGCTCTGTTATGAGTTATGCCTCGACCTAAATGATTCTCTCTGAGATGCTTTGGTCTTTCCCGAAGTCCCCCCCACCCCAACCCCATCCACCCATCAACCGATTCCATCCGTAAGACTCGACTAGACGGTGAGTGCTGCCACCTATGGAATGCAGAAGAATGACTGCAGGCGATGATTCCACTGACTGTTCGCCACTTTCGCCAGATGTCTACACTGTCGACGGGAAGACAAGACGGTGAGGAGAGGACTAAGCAACCAACCATCATATGCCGAGGCTAAGAAATTGAAGACGCTAACAAATCACACCCATGGCTGCTTCATAACATTTATTGGACTCTTCTTCTGCTACTGCTGCCAAATTTATTTAACAATTTATGTAATAAAAAATATTTAAATACCAAAATAATATTCTACGTGATGCTCAACGTGGCTTTCAACCAGGTTACTCTACTTCCATGTCACTGATCAATCTACATGATAATATTATATCTTGAATTATCTTCGGTAATTGATCGAGGTGAATTCGCGTTGGGAATATTTATTGACATTGCGAAAGCCTCTGATTCTGTAAATTATTATATTTTAAATTCTAAGTTACAAAATATAGGCGTACGGGGTGTTGCCCTTGATTGGTTTAGGAGCTATCCTGGAAATAGAATGCCTCCCTGCGTGTCTGCCTGTCTCCTTGCGTGTCTGCCTGTCTCCTACTCTGCCGCCCTGCGTGACTGGATGTCTGTATCACCCTTGTATCTTCACCATGCAAGAACCGATTTCAGATCGGATGACCAGATGATCAGTCGTCTTATCAGAATCAACTCAATCAATTGTTTCACGTTCGATTTCAACATTAAACTCGGTTCCTATTGTTTGCATTTCAGCTTCTATCATTGTAAACTACACTATTGGTCACCAATATATTTCATTCACACTCAATAAGGTTAACTCTCTGCAAATTCATCTTTGGCGTGTACCTGTCCATCGATTTTGATTTGACTGAGCGCCTGTGAACAATGAATAATCTGGTCCAGACACGACTCCAGTTAGGGCGCTATATAAATCTCTAGAAAATGACGATTATCGGATGCGTGAAGCCTGGTGAAGGAGATTATGAGAGACATACAGACAGGGTTTAATGTGTGCATGGACGGTCATGGACGGCGTCCATGCACTTATTGTAAATCTGAACGCCGTCCTGCCGCTTATTGGCCAGCACAGCCTGAGAAGGCAAGGGGCGTCCAGGCACTTATTTTCCCACACTTTAAGCACTGCATACAGAGACATATAGAGACATATAGAGACAGCCAGACAGACAGGCAGACAGACAACAAGACAGACAGACAGAGAGGAGTATATAAATCGTGTAGTGTATACCTGAGACAGTGAGTATTATTTTACTCGTCATTGATCCAAATTTGTTCTTCGCGATGCAAGTGATCGTCAGCTTTCCTCTGTCGCTGTCCAATATTTCATAGGTGGCGTTCTTGATGATCCGTCCATCGTCGACTCGGAAGTAGATGTCCGGCGGAGGGTTGCCCTTCGCATCGCATCGCAGATGGTCACCGACGATCACATCCGGGTCACCGATGCACAGAGCACCGTTGCAGTAGATGCGCATCTCCTTCGGACCTACGATACGATACATTGCACATGCCACCGGATCATGCAGGTTCAACTATATATATTATATACGTAATTAATTATGTATGTATGTATGTATGTATGTATGTATGTATGTATGTATGTATGTATGTATGTATGTATGTATGTATGTATGTATGTATGTATGTATGTATGTATGTATGTATGTAATGTATGTATGTATGTATGTATGTATGTATGTATGTATGTATGTATGTATGTATGTATGTATGTATGTATGTATGTATGTATGTATGTATGTATGTATGTATGTATGTATGTATGTATGTATGTATGTATGTATGTATGTAATGTAAGCATGTATATGTGAATGTGTGTAACTGTGTATGTATGTATGTATGTATTTACGTACGTACGTGACCATTTTTATAGCACCTTACAAGAGTCTCAGCTGTGACCAATGAAACTAAACGCTTGCAGGAATAATCTTAAATATTGTGTGTATTTTAAATTCGTTGGTTTTCAATTAATGTAAAACAGGAAACGTTTACAATATTAAAAAAGTCTACACGTGAGATGATTGGATGACGACGAGAATAATTGACAACAAGTATTATATTGTATGCTCGGCTGTTGTCTTACCGTTTTTCTTGGCAAGCGCCACCATGCGGTCGAAGTCCGCTCTGCTTTCGTCGTCGTACATTTCTGGCTGAGGCTGAGGTTCAGGTACTTTGACCGTCACCTGCCATGACCCACCGGCATCGGCAGCTTCTGCTTTTTCTCCAGACCCTTCGTCACCTGACAACAACGAAACGCATTCAAGCAGGTGATGCAGACGCTATACGAGTATACTCGTCGGCCATATCTGTCTGTCTCTCTGTCTGTCCGTCTGTCTGTCTGTGTCCGTTCTGCTCATTCTCTTCTGTTATTTCGCTCTAAACTTGAAACTTAGTCTTCCTTTTTGAAATTGCTTATTCACCATAATAGGCTGCCTCCTCCTCTTCTTCCTCCTCCTCCACTTCTTCATACTCCTCTTCCTCGTCCTCCTCGTCCTCTTCCTCCTTTTCCTCTTCCTCCTTTTCTTCTTCCTCCACCTCCTCTTCTTCCTCCTCCTCCACTTCTTCCTCCTAGTCTTCTTTCTTCTCCTCCTCCTCCTCCTCCTCCCTCTTCTCCTCCTCTTCCTCATCCTCTTCCTTCTTCCTGTCTTACGGACAGTGTTGTGCACAAGACCAAAAATCCAAGACCAAGACCAAGACCAAGACCAAGACCGAGTGTTTCAAGACCAAGACCAAGACCAAGACCGAGTGTTCCAAGACCAAGACCAAGACCGAGTGTTCCAAGACCAAGACCAAGACCGAGTGTACCAAGACCAATACCGGTCGAAAAAAGGCTAGATTGATGATTTCTCTGAAAAATACATGGATTTTTCCAATTTTCCGGCTTGAAATTTCTGACGAACCTTTTTTTAGTCGCCCGATGATTAAAATTTTAAAATTTGCTGTCTTTTCCTTCACGAAAAATTCTTATGACATTCCTTTTTTGCCTTCAAGACCAAGATCAAGACCGTACCTTCAAGACCAAGACCAAGACCAAGACCGGACCTTCAAGACCAAGACCAAGACCAAGACCGCCTCATCCAAGACCAAGACCAAGACCAAGACCGCAATTTTCTGGTCTCGAGACCGTCTCGAGACCAAGACCGCGGTCTCGAGACCACATCACTGCTTACGGAGAATGAATCGTTTGCATGATTTTCATCTCATTATACAGTTTCGCTTTGTTTGTGTGTGTGGTTGTCTGCAGCAATCCACAATAATTAGAAAGAAATTAGTCGTCGTCAACCTGACGAAATATATATATATATAAGTATTTTATTCAAATGATGTTCTGAACACTATTTCAGACAGACAGACAGACAGACAGACAGACAGACAGACAGACAGACATATAGATTATTAGATATGCTCACCTGACGTTGGTAGCTCATCTGTCTTCAATGGTGTCCATGGTTCAACCGTCTCATCTGTATTGTCATCTGGATCCACTGGTTCCCTTGGATCCACCCAATCATCAGTCACATCGCCATCAACAGGTTGACTTACTGTAGCCTCAGGTTGACTCACTGTAGCCTCAGGTTGACTCACTGTAGCCTCAGGTTCACTCACTGTAGCCTCAGGTTGACTCACTGTAGCCTCCTGCTCAACCTCAACCGTTGTCATCTCGGCTTCCTTTGTTGTTGTTGGAACATCTTTGTCTGGAGCTAAACTAGAGTTGGTAGCAGCTGAAAGGATGAGAAGAAGAACGTCTCATAGATCAGATCATCGTATACAGCACACACACACACACACACACACACACACACACACACACACACACACACACACACACACACACACACACACACACACACACACACACACACACACACACACACACACACACACACACACACACACACACACACACACACAGCCGCACGCACACACACACACCACACACACACACACACAAACACCACACACACACATACACACACACACACACACCACACACATACACACACACACACACACACGAAACAATCAGAGGCAGCAGCATCATGCAACTCATAGATCTGCTAGTCGGTCAATCGGAACAGATTATTCGCACTTATTTACTTATTTGTTTACTTAAGACACTTATTATAATCACACAAATCATTCTTTAGATTATATGTAATCTCGCAATTCATTCCTCAGATTGGCAATCACACAAATCATTTTTCAGATTTTGTAATCACACAAATTAATCTTTAGATATTGTAATCGCACAAATCATTCTTCAGATTACCAATCACGCAAATCATTCTGCAGAATGTTATCACACATATCAATCTTTAGATTTTGTAATCACACAAATCATTCTTCAGAATTTGTAAACAAACAACTAATTCTTTTCAGCTTTTTCAATCACACAGATTGTCAAATCTGAAGAATGAATATTGTGTGATTACAAATTCATTTTTCATATTTTGTATTCAAACAAATATTGGATGTATGATTTGATCAATAAATCATTAGTTACTCTAATCTTTCACTCCTGAAATCAACACATATGAGATATCAACAACTTCTGAGATTAACGAAAGCCACGTGACATGCATGAGACGCGCAGAACTTTCGTCGACATATTAATTGGATTGATGATTGAATTGAGAATCGGTTAACGTCTGACTAACTTACGATTGACATGCAGGACGATGGTGTTCACTCCCCATCCGAGTGAGTTGGAAACGTTGCACGACACCTCGAGCACCCTTCCAGCCAATTCGGAGACGACCTTGTAAGCCTTGCCCGTCGTCCACTTATCATCTTTGTCATCCACCTGCAGCTGACTGGTAGTCATCTCTTCCGAACCCATCTCTTCCGACACCGATGTTGATACATCGCTCTTTCCCCAGTCCTTTCCGTCAATCGTTGTATCTTCTTCAGGTTCTTTCGTCGTATATTCTGCCGTCATGTCCCCTTCTGTCCTCATATCATCTTTTGTCATCATATTTTCTGATGTCGTCATATCTTCTCTTGTCAGCATATCTTCTTTTGTCATCATATCTTCTGTCGTCATATCTTCTCTTGTCGTCATATCTTCTTTTGTCATCATATCTTCTGTCGTCATATCTTCTCTTGTCGTCATATCTTCTTTTGTCATCATATCTTCTGTCGTCATATCTTCTCTTGTCGTCATATCTTCTTTTGTCATCATATCTTCTGTCGTCATATCTTCTTTTGTCATCATATCTTCTGTTGTCATCATATCTTCTCGTGTCGTCATATCTTCTCGTGTCGTCATATTGTCTTCTGGTTGTTGCGTTCCACTCGGTTCCATTGATGCCTCCTCATCCTTCGATTCGTCCGTTGTCTTTTCTGATGTTGCTTCATCACCCATCCCATCACCTCCTCCTTCTTCCTCGCTTACTGATGACGATATTGTGCTCGTCGCATCTCCTTCCATCGTCTGCTCAGACTGACTCTCCCCCTCCCCGTCCTGCGTCTGTGGACTGGCATCCATTGACGACGTTGAGTCCATCTCATCACGATCAGTTGTCGACATCATCATCCCACCATCGTCATGATCACCATCGTTGTCGTCGTCAAGGTTTACATTGTCCTCATCAGCATCACTATACTCTGGCCTGGGTTTCTCAGTGATGAACTCATCATCATCCTCATCCTCATCAGTCTTTGGTAAATGGTCCTCATCGCGATGTGGTTGCGACAACAGAACGCTCAGCTCGATGACCGGTCGAGGGTAAGCTTCCGCTCGACAGACGATCTCTTCTCCAACGTTGACCGTATCTTCACATAGATGATCGTTGCACATGAAAGTCACTTCCGACGGAACCGCTGCAGACAACCACACACACAAACACATGCATACATACACACATATACATACATACACACACATACATGCATACATACACACATAATACATACACAGTACACACACATATATACATACATACATACATACATACACATACAGGCGGATACAGAAATTTTCGATGGGGGGAACAAAATTTAGGGTCGCCGAAAAAATCTGATGACCTTTTTTGGAAAGTGATAAAACTACTTTTGGCAATTGTGTGAGGTTTCCTGGCTCTTGAGATTCTGATCGCTATTCAGCAGTTGAGTTTCATATGTCTATTAGGCTTGTGACACTTCAACAGCTGCTGGAACTCCTCAAACCTCCGTCTCAAGTATGTCTTCTTGGCGTCATTAGCTTTCAGGGGCGGATTCAGAGGGGCCAATACGGCCATGGCCCACATTTAGAAATTTATTTATTTTTGATGAGCTTTTCTGGCTCGGAAAGTTGACGTGCCTCTGCCATGAGTATAATTCGGCAGGCCCTCCTCACCTCACGCCCACGAGGTTCGTATACGAGGTCCGTACGACTTTAAAAAAGTCATCAACTATTTTGGCGGCTAATGTATGGTATTTTTTTCTTAGGAATTCAAGACAATCGACTAAAAAATGGAGAAGAGGACATTTATTGAAGTCTTAAACCATGTCTTTCAGCGCTCAAAAATTATGGGAAATTCTTTGATATGACGACTCAAAATGCGACCAGTGCAGTGTGAAAATTAAAAACATTTTAAACAATGGTAAGAGATACTTTGGAAGTCTTAAACCACAACTGTCAGCACGGAACATGATGAACAAATTCGTCAAAATGGCAACCTAATATGCTTACACTGCAGTATGGAAATTAAAAAATTCCTCAAGGGGATGGTCATTGGTCATATCCTCTTCCAAATCCCTCCCCATGCTCGGCACATTCATTAATAGCACATTTAAAGCTTATGAAATTGATAGCCACCCGAAATGAATTATATAGCTAGGCGAAATGAGTGTAAAGAAAGGAAGAACTATTGACCAATTTAATTTTCAGAGTAGCCTATTTTTTAAGAGTTGCAGCGTTAATAGAGAACCAAAACTTTTATTTGCAATGACATTTTGTCGGTCGAATCGGTTAAATCCAACAAATTAAGAGAAGCGCCATTCAGATGCTGAGCATCCATCCTATGCTATGCAGGAAAGCATGACCAGTACTTTAAGAACAACGCTAACAAGGGCGGATATACAGAAATTTTCGAAGGAGGGGGCCAAAATTTTAGGTTTTGGGACAGGGACAAATTTTGTCTTAGTCGCTGAAAAATCTGATGACCTTTTTTAGTCGTTTGTCTTGAATTCTACTCTAGAATTGACTAAATTGCAACTCACTTGCTATAGACCTTTCTGAGATCCGCCTGACTTCTGTATTCAATCAGTCCTTAGAGCTGCTGCAAGATTAATTGCTCTGATCTGATCCTCAGTCGACCGATGCTCTTCAAACGTCAACATTGATCTCTTTGATAATTGATCAACGACCACTTTGGCCAAAACTAGATCATATCATGCCACCATTGGCCCTGCATGCTCAGTTGAATGCTCCTCGTATACTCTTTAGCCTACGTCTTTCCATTCATTCGAGATCTGTTCCTACATCTCTGTCTCTCATCAACACCTTGTTCTTCTCTCGGGAAATACACTCGCACTGGATGTGCTTACTCAATGGTCACTGTTGCTTGCGGCGCTATAAAAGTTTCAAATTGCATTAGGCCTACATCATTATCTATATAGATTATAGAGGTGAACAGACAGAGACACAAACAGAGTTCCTCGCAGCCAGACAGACAGACATACAGAGAGAGACAGACAGACAGACAGACATAGCATTAGGTGTGCGTGCGTGTGCGTGTGTCGTGTATAAGAGCTGTTGACTAAGCTGCAGACCGAAACTCGGCCACTGGTTGTTCTCTGCCAGTGCAGCCAGTCCCAAGCCTGGATAAAGGAGGAGGAGGGCGACACTAATCATCTCTGATATTATGGCAGTGACTTTAAACGTGTAACAAGCAAGCTGTTGAGACTGACTGTCGATGTAGATTCGGTTGAGAGAGCAGACGGGTGAGTGGTGGTTGTGCGTTGGCCACTGCGCTTCGGCGTAGGCACCGATCGTCGGCACAGACCGTCCTTCGGGCTGGAATCTCAAGTGACACTCGTAGTCCAACACCGTCGCCTCGGCCATCACAATGACATCCGTACAGTACCTGCAAACAATGAACAATGAACATGGAAAGAAAGTCACTGCCACTCCAGCCGTGACTCTAACTATCGATTGGTTTACAGTGGTCCTCTATAAACCATTTTCCAGAACTGTATAGATACTCTTACTCATGTAAGTCCTTCCGTCAGTGAACGGCACATGACTTTAATTCCATTAATTCCATGCATCCTATAAAATAAATTCCTATTACATAGACTTTCCATATATTAGCGATAAGCAACGTTCCTCAGAAGCCAGACCGACGTAGACCTTGAAACGTTCTCATCAAGATGGATTCAGTGTATACATACAATGTATATGAGAAAATTGATAGAAAACTTTGTGAAAAGAGACGAACATCAACGTCAAAAAAGATTGCTGACAGTGACGTCAGATGCAAAAGTATGAGATGAAACATCGGTGGATAGATGATGTATTGATGGTCAGGATTTTTCTTACTACCACAACAACAACTATAGATGCATTAATCTGAACATATTCCAATTCTGTGTATCGACGAAGTAGGCCATCTATCATTCGCTGGCGCTGATCAACTGCATGCACTGAATGACTTCTGATTATCATCCACTGCAGTGCAGATATAAGCATTGAGTAGCGTACGAGTGAGTAGGTCTAGGCTTCCAGCTGCAGCTAGGCTACCTGGTTGGTCTTCCTGGTGAGCTGCAGATCGTCGTCTTTCCCTCGTAGATCGCACCGTCGTATTCATTGCGGAAGAAGAGAGAAGGCGTCCAGTAGCTGTTCACTACGATGTGACATCCGAGTCGCAAGGTGTCGCCACGGTTGACGACCCTCGGCCTCGACGCAAACCTACACATGTGACCCTCTGAGGAGAAGAAAGAGAAACAAAAGCAATGACGACGACGACGACGACGACGACTCTAGACGACTAGACAATATTAATTAAACTAGATCATATCATACCACCATTGAAAGGAGCGTTTAGTGCTGTAAGAGCAGCAGCAGCACGTGGTGCAATCGTGCAGTCGTGCAATCGTACAATCGTGCATTCGTGCAATCGTACAATCGTGCAATCGTACAATCGTGCATTCGTACAATCGTGCATTCGTGCATTCGTACAATCGTGCATTCGTGCAATCGTGCATTCGTGCAATCGTACAATCGTGCATTCGTGCAATCGTACAATCGTGCAGTCGTACAATCGTGCATTCGTACAATCGTACAATCGTGCATTCGTGCATTCGTACAATCGTGCATTCGTGCAATCGTGCATTCGTGCAATCGTGCATTCGTGCAATCGTGCATTCGTGCATTCGTACAATCGTGCATTCGTGCATTCGTACAATCGTGCATTCGTGCAATCGTGCACTGTGTGCAGATTAGATGAATGCATGTTCCGCTCGTATATGACGCAACGCTTTTGTCGTCGGTTAAAAAACAGTAGACCCTATAAGTAGTTACCAGTGTTTAACGACGTCTTTTAGCTGCCATGGCCTTTGACCTCACCCTCCTCTTTTATCCATGGCCTGGCTTAGGACTGGCACCACAACGGTTCAGTAAACCGATTTGAAACTACTCTCCTACTACATATACACTATACAGTTTACAATTGCAAACACTAGACCATAGACCATGGACCATTGACCATAGACCATGGACCATAGACCATAGACCTTAAGGCTTAGACCATGGACCATAGTACGATCGGCATACATGTAACAACAGCGGCACTAATATAAAGAAAAAAAGCTTGTTGTTCAAGAACATCCATCCTAGACTGCAGCAATCTTTAATCGCCGTCTTAGTGGATGAGGATCGAAGCTCACATAATTATTCTACTCTACGCGGCTACTCATCATCTCACCTTTGACCAATCCGTCACAATGTTATGTTGTTTTCTCCACCACCGAGATTCAAACCAGAGCTACGACCAACTATACTCACCAGTGGACCAGTCTATAGCTGCGACGGATCATCACTTGGGGTGGGGTGAGGGTGGGGGTGGGGGTGGGGGTGGGTGTTCGACTGCAGCAGCAGCAGCTCAAGTGAACTGATTGGATTGTCGTCATCATCCTCACTCACCGTACACTGACAGATAGATGGCGTAGTTGACGTTCGTCGGTTCCTGCGTCATCAACATTCGATCAGGCTCTGGTTCTTCTTCATCACCGTTACTCACGTGGTACAGCTCCGTTTCGTTGGCTGGTTTGTACCTCCTCTCAACGAACTGGCTGGGAAACCCTCCTCCTCCTCCCCCTCCGTCACTTCCGTCTTGGAAGACCCGGAAGATGTCCGCCTGCTCCAGACCGACCTCTCTGATCGTCAACATCTTCCTCGCGAAGTTGATTGCGTAGATATTCGTGCAGAGACGGTTCATCCGTCGTTGGCATTTCTCAACGAATTCTCTGCTGTATGCTTCTGCTGCTGAAGCAGAAGACCCCGTTGAACTGATGTTGTTTGCTTCGAGGATCGTGTCGATGGCGTAGCTGCTCCAACGAAGGTCCATAGGTGGTGGGCGGATCGGGGACCTCAGGTTGACGCCTGTGCCAGCCTTGACGACGTAGTTGTACAGGTGGAGCCTGTAAGTCTCGTTTCTGTCGATGATCACTTCCTGGCCATGGACGACAGCTGCAAGAACAACGACAATGTAAAACTATACAACTTCTCTGCTACAAATCGTCGTCAACTAATGTTAACTTTGCTATTGTTATCGTCGTCGTAGTCGTCGTCGTCTAATCATCATCATCATCGTCATCATCATCATCAGTAAGACAGTAACATCATCAGCAGCATCATTATCGTCATCAACAACAAGAACCTCATCATCATCAGCAGCAGCAGCTAGCAATATCGACTGTTTTTTTGTCGACAGGGTCCCAAATGAACAAAATTTAATAAACATTCCGTTCCTGTGGCCCTCCCCTCCCCAACCTCCAACCCTACTAATTGGATTTTTAATCCGCGATTTGTAACAAACGACTCTACAAGGATAAAAGGGTCTACTCAGAAGTACTCCCGAGTCCAGTACAACAACGATTTTCTTTTGAGCGATTAAACATCATTAAAGAACGCGTTATACATCATTGTTCTAGGATGCAGTTGGATCATGATACTGTTGGCTCGACAGCTGAGAAAGTATCTCAAATAAATTGCATGAAAACTGCGTGCATGGCAAACGGTGCTAGAGCATTCCCTTCCAGAAGAAAGACGACAGTGACTGCCCTGGACCCCGACACATGCCGACAGAGCATAGGCAAGCTGGGCAAGATCCAGCTGACACCGTCACATCATAGAGGCTGCAGCCCTGCATAGAATACGCTGGCGGACACGGTTCCATGGCGCATGCCATTAATGATGACATAATAATTATCAATTAATCTCATTATCCTTTTGTAATTAGGCCTATAAGCATAAGATGGGTCATATCAAAATATCATTCCTTATGCAATTATTTTGTGTAAGTTTTTCTACACTCACCCAAAGACATATGTACCCCGGTACACAATGAGCAAAGACAATCTTCCCACTGCTCACATTTGGCGCTCCCACTGCTCGTCCAAACCACTTTAACCAGTTTTGTTTAACAACGAATATAATAATAATAATAGAGATCAAAATTAATGTAGGAATTTGTCGAATGGGAAGTGTAGCTGCAGAGCGCAGAATGTTGTCGAGGCAAGTGAAAACCGACTGCAGATGGAAGGCAGGAAGGAGGGGGCAAGGCTGTTTTTAAGGAATTTTTAGAACTGCACAACCCCTTCTTTCCTTTCCCATCCTCCATGGTAAATTACTCCCAATCGGAGAAAATGGCCTTTTTGCTAGTTTTCACTGTACAGAAGTGCTTCTACAACTGCACATATCCATTTAGAACTGCACATTTTGTGTACAACTGCACGTTAAAAAAGCCCTGGAGGGGGTCTGCAGGGTTAGAACGTGATCATGGGCAATTGGGAATCAATGGAATCATGGAATCAATGGAATCATGGAATCAATGGAATCATGGAATCATGGCAAAGTCGAGTCACTTCTGTGATCAACAAACGAAGATGAGATCAGTGAATGCAGATGCAAGAACAAAGCAAATAGCAGCAACAACAACATCATCATGATCATGATTTATCATCATCGTCATCATCGTCGCCGTCGTCGTCGTTGTAATCATCTTCGGTATTGTTGGCCTGACAGTACATATAGTTCTATAAGGATGATGATGATGAGACAGTCATAAAATCGGGAACTAACGATTTATGGAAATGAAGATGGCGGTCAGCAGTAGCATCAACGCCGACGTATCACAGTTGATCATCATCATCAGCTTCATCACCAACATCGTCTCCTCCCCTGCCTCCTCCTCCTCCTCCTCCTCTTCCTCCTTTTCCTCCTCCACCTCCTCCTTCTCGTTTCTCTCTGTCGTTCGCCGATTGAAATAAAACAAGCAGATCCATTATAATTTATTATCCATGCAGTCAACTATACTCCTAATCGTAATCGTAGGCCTAATTGTAAACTCGAAATTTCTAAAGCTCCACTCGAAAGCCAAGCGCGGGGCACCGGCTTATTCACGAGCGCTGCGTTGAGTCAAAAGGGTTGTCCGTAAGAGTAGTCCATGGTAGTCCTGGTCGAGTTACCGTAGGGTCAGAGGGGCGGAACAGCTACTAAGGCGGGTGTCGTCTGAGCTAGGAATTGGAGGGTGGAGGATCAGATGAGACATGGCAAGAGTTCGTGAAAGGAGTGTCTTAAGTTTCGAATGAAAAGCCCGAGGTGTGATGGATAGAGGAGCCTGAGGAATGGTGTGTGATTATATATTATTCCGATCTTTTTCAGTTCCTACATCAATACTAGAGTGCACCATTGATGGGTCAGAAGTCTGTCGTAGTGTTGGCGGAAGAAAAAAGGTCATCAACTCTTTTGTCCGGGAAAAAATAGTATTTTTCATGGGATATTTGAAGACGACGACTAAAAAAATCATCAACTTTTTTGTTGGTCCGAGAAAATATTTCGGCGCCGCTCGTTCTGGACTAAGTCTCCACCCCAACGTTTTTAGCGCCTCCCCCACAAGAACGGAAACCAAACTCTGCCCATGGCGTTCAGGTATTTTCAGTAAATGAAGTGATTTCAGGGCAAGAGTGATGTGGTGACGTACACCGTACTCTATTATCCTAACCGCAATCTGCAGCGTGTTGTATATATACTTTGTTTATTCAAGAAAAACTAAGTTGACACACCACAACTTATTACATGAAACAAAAAAAAGGATTTTAAAGAAGTAAATAGGCTAAAGTAACGATTGTCAGCAGAATTCAGGCTGGAAGCATGCGAAAGATAGATTAATTTCTAGTTCCTAGAGTTAACACTGCGAACAGTCTTAAAAAGAACACGAAAGATGAAATTAAAGTCATCTTTTCTAGGCAGTTCAAAGTTGTGTGGTCGCGAACGCAGAGCATAAGGCCTTTTAACAATAGGTGGAAATAGGCTACGGAGTACATGATTTAAATTCCAGACGACACACTTTAAGAGTCTAACGTCTGCATCATCAATCATGTATATAACTTGTGCTTTGTAAGTCGGCATAACCATAGTGTCGGGGATCGGTGTGTCGGTTAGGGTCAGTTTAGGCGTCGTGAGGGTCGGTTATTATTGTATTCGTTTAATGGTAACAAAAACTGATAGACACACCGCAATCGCGTACAAAAAGCAGTTGATCAAACACAATATAATACCTACAGAAAGCCATTTTCCTTGTGTCTTGGAATTGTCGGCGTCGGGGACCGAAGCATAATATTGCAGTTTATCTGGACAGTATCTAATGCCGACACTAACCGTAACACTTACCCTAACCGACGTCACGATACTGCAAGTACGCCGATTTGTCTTGGGATGAGAGTATAAAATGACAGAAATTAAAAAGAGTGATTAGGATTAGGTTTAGGGTTAGTGTCGTCATTCGATCGGTCCCCGATAGTCCTACTATAGTTTCGCCAGCGTAACTATAGTATCGGGGACCGATGACGACACTAATAATAATAATAATAATAATATGTAGAGATTAAAGTGCCATGGGTTCGTAAGCAACCGATTAGGAAAACCGTAGCAACGATTCAGAAGCACTTGGGGTAGGGAAAAAGTCAGTCAAGAAGGGCCTGTGTAAAAAGATTAGTTTTTAGATGCTTCTTGAAAGTTGTCAACGATGTGGATGGCAGACGGAAGATTGTTCCATATTCGAGGTGCTGATGAGGTGAATGATCTAGATGCAGTTACGGTGCGACAGCGATGAAGAACTAGTGTTCGGTTTCCGGATGATCTCATGTTTCTTGAGGGCTCGTAATTCTGAAGGAGATCGGAGAGGTATGAAGGAGTCTTTGTTGTTACACAGTTGTAGGTAATGATGGCGATTTTGTAAGTAATCCTTTCTTTGACAGGTAGCCAGTGGAGGGATTTCAGAAGTGGTTTGCTGCTAGAATGATATGAAGCATTGCAGACGACCCGTGCTAGGTTGTTTTGGACTCGCTGAAGAGACGTTAAGTTTTATAACCCTTATCCTAACTCTAACCGACCCTCACGACGCCTAATCTGACCTAACCAACCCTCACGAAGCCTAACCTGAGCCCTAACCGACCCTCACGGCGTCTAACCTGACCCTAACCGTGGCGTCGGTCCCCGATACTATAGTTATGCCGTTTCGCCAATAAATCTTGTAATAATAATAAATAACAATAGGCCTAGTAAAAAAATTATTATAAAATAATAATAAAAACAATCTCACGATTTATCGTTCGGGTATTGCAGTTGGCGAATTTCGATCGAAACAAACCGCCTTCGTGAGTAGGAGTTGTCGCCCGATAAAATAAACGAATTAATTAATTGCTTAAAGTTGATTCATTTTACGACGATTCATAGTTTGATGTAAATTCCGATTGAAATCGAAGAAGACGACATCGTCCACGTGACCGACGACGTCACCGTGACGTACACAGACGCAGGAAAAATAAAAACAAAGATCATGAAGTTTTGGGAATAATAAATGGACATAATAAATAATCGATATAATATGCCTATTATTATTGACGATTCTGGCGATTAAAATTCGTAGTTGATCCATATTCTGTGGCTGATGATCCTTTGATTCCATCTATTTGCATCCCGGACGTTAGCGGAAACCAAAGACTACATTCGCGTTATACTTTCTACTTTCATTGCACAATTGCTGAATGTAGGCTAGTTCATCTTCATCTAATCTCTTAATGTAGGCCTGTACCGGTATGTCGGCCCGTATCCTCTGCATCAACCTCTTCAAAAACAATTCATTAGGCCTATATCTATCCACCAAAATACCCATAGTGGATATAGGCTATAGGCCTACTTTAAACTACTACTTAACTACTAACTCTTCATCTTGCCTTCAACTCCTTCGAATTCCTTTGCACGCAATCCTTCCTGGTACCACAGTATAAATAACAAGAGTTGGAAGATCAGATGAGTCGTTATATTTGTTATTTATACTGTGCTGATACGTTGCTCGATGTCTATGCATGCTTAGGCTACCTGCAAGGATTTCTTGGGCTACCTGGTGAGAATTTTAGCTGAGCTGCCAATCCCTTACAATTGGCCTAATAAGAACATAAACCAATTAATATTTCTGCTTGAAATTCGGCGCAATGTTGTCGACCATCCAGGAAGGCAATAATCCAGTTATAGGCCTACACATTGTAGGCTATAATTATGTGATTATGGGTGCGCGTTCGCCATGTGTAACTGACCACCAGAAGTGTGGGACTGTGGGCCGTTGAATAGGCCTAGGCCGGGAAGGAATCAAGTAGGCCTAATCTGATAGCCTCATCGGGAGCAAACTTTATTTAACATCATGGCCATGGTCGCTCACATACAGGGGCAAGAGAGGCACTAGTCCCACTGGAAAATTGACACCTGCTTTAGTGACTAGCATACATTTTGGTTTTTAATAAATTTCTTCACACAAAAGCACCAATGGTAGCATTAGTAATGATACAAAAAATGAAACAGAGAAATCTACATTTGAAAACCTCTACGGCAAATGCCCATGTTCTTAATTTGCCTCTTGACAATTTTCAAGCTCTTGCTAAAAAGTTTCACTATGCTTACCCCTTTCCCGCAAACCTATATCCGGCCGCCCATGATTGTATAGGCCCAGTGGCGTAGCTAGCTTTTCGTGGGCCCGTGTGCAGAGATTCCGCATGGGCCCCTGCTTGGCCTTGTTGGGCCGATATCTTCGCGTTCTCGCAATTAAGATCACCAAAAACTAATCAATGGCGTGTTTGCTATTATGCCTAACTCCTGCAATAGGCCTACAACTCTCAGAATAAACTCGAATGCTGCACGAATGAGACAGATGAATTAAAGTATAATAGTGAGGACGTTAAGCTCGTGCATTGTGCAAACTGTGGATAAAAGCAACACACTTTTTTGTATTGAAGAAAAACATATTTTAAGACTTTTCAGCTAGCGGCATCAATTAATTCGATCCGGAACATAACTAAAAAAATTAGTGAAATGTCCGAAAAATTCGGTCACTTTTGATGTTAGATCGACCATTTGGGCGATTTTATTGGGCTATATTCACTCTACAGCGCCAACGTTGTGCGATGGCTAGGCTTGAGAACTGGTTTCATAATAAAAATAATGAACGATAAACGGGATTAAAAAATCAATTAAAGTTGTTTTCGCACGTATTGTGCGCAAGAACATTAATATTTTTGAACAAGGATTATGTAAATTTGCTGCATTTGAATATTTGTTTTTGGAAGGTTAGAATTTGAATAACATAGCGATGTCTAAGCAGTGTTTTTAATCGACTTGCCAGTTGCGGGAAATCTATCGCTTAAATAGCGTTATAAATTATTCGCCTAACGCAGCATAAATATTTTTCCATCAATCCTACTTCTGTTTTGGCATGAATACTTTTCATGGTAATTTTGCAGACTACGGTCCTGTCCATGTAAACAGTATGGCCGCCCAAGAAATCGCTAAAATAGAGCGATGCGACTTATCAGCTGCATCCCATGATGCAATGCTCTCATTAAGTAATTAGCGCGAAATCCCAAGTAAAAAGGTTAAGTTAATAGGTAAACACGCACACTAAAATGAAATGCCCTATTTACTAACTTAGAAATTGTGTTAATTTGTTTATTTATTTATTTCAGAAATGTATATAGCGCCTCTTCAAGGTAGGCTGCTCAGAAGCGATCCCGAACTATTGCAAAGGAGCGTTAGGAAAGGGAGTAGTGTGTCAACTAACTCCTGGAGGAGGAACGTAGGAGAGGGTCTAGTTCACAGGTCTTCGGTGCAGAGGTAAAAATGATTCGTCGCAGCTCTTGAGCTGAGTTGTGTTAATTACTTACTTACTCAATGCATTGCATCATGGGTCAGGCCGATCAGTGGATCTGAGAGGACCAGTGGTGTGGCAGAGAGGAGACGAAGCATGAGATCACAATGATGCTTCAGAGAAAGCACTCACTCACAGCACTCTATTTTAGCAATTTCTTGGGTGGCTATACCGCTTGCTTGAACAGGGCCGTTGTCTGCATGATTACCATTTTCACTGATCTAGCTTCCATAAGTTTCATCAAGGCAAGAATTTATTTTAAAATCAGTATTGCTTTTATTTGGGCAACAACAATTACTTCTTGTCAATCTATATTTAAATAAAATATATTGTTAATCAATCCAGCTTTAATTTCAGCAAGAATTTTTTCATTTATCCCACTTCTATTTAAGTAAGCATTTTTCATCAATCCAACTTCTGTTTAGTGAGAAATCTGTTCGTCAATCCTACTTGTCTGCATCCAACGCTACAACCCACTCAATGATGAATAATTTTTTAAACGCTAAAGTGGTAGATTACCCTGTGTCTTAATGTATGCCAGAATAAAGTTGCTGTCAAGCAAAAAGGTGGAGCGAACTGATGGTGAAATTCCATTCTACAGAGAGGTACCTATGCACTTAAAGCAACTGGATTGAGCCAGGGCAAACATGAGGAACAAAATAATAAGTCAGGCAGATCAGAGGATATGAGAAGACCCATTCGGGTGTGCAGAGAGGAGATGAAGCATGAAATCACAAAGATGCTTCGGAGAAAGACCAAATTGCGACATAAAAACCAAAGCAAGAACTTTGTATTGTATATGGTCAGAGGGCGGGATCTAGTAAAGTTATTAAATCATGAATGTAGGGATTTGTTTCAAGCTCGGAATCACAAAAAATTTATGTTGCTCAAGACTACTGATACTGATGTTGTTGTTCCAGCAGAAAAAATAGTGTCACAAATTTTTGAGTGTGTCACAAATTTTTGGTCACAATAGGGGCATGGTCTCAGCTTCAACGCATTGCTGCTCTTGAGGTTACTTGAATTTTGAGTCCAGAACTAGCCTTTGCATGATGACCCAACAGACCCATGTTCAATGCATTCATTATCTGTGATGCTGTTTCAGCCTTAGTTGGCTGGAGCAAAAGAACTTGTCAGGAAGTATTGCATGAAAAGGTAAAACAATTGAGAACATTCCACCAAGGCAAGATGCACTGTGTGACATCTCAAGCATTCTGGGTATCAGGCTGGATATGTTTGGAGTCAAGCTTTAGGGACATTGCCTGTTTTGCCAATTCCTGAAAGCTGTTCTACAAAAATTCCACTGCTTTAAAGATTACTTACTTAGAGTTTGGTGTCAATAAAAAGGGCTTTCTACAATTTCTCCAATGACATGTATTTGACTTGTTTATCAGGTGTCCCACATGCCCATTTAGTCAGTTGAAAGTGAGTGCTATCACGGAAATGAGAGGTTTGTGACCAATTGCTGCAACAGTTCCTGTCAACCAAGACACAAATAAATTGCGCGCTTAATACTCTTGTTGTAGCTAAATTAAACCAAACAAAATAATTATCTAATACTGTAATGTACTGTAGGAGGTGTAATGTGTCAGCAAGCATGACAAAAATAGGGTTGACAGGAAATTTTTGACACTTTTCAGCAACTGTGGTTTATTCCTCATACGAAATACAACAAATTTACTTGATCATACAATTCTAGGAAATGTTCAGCACTCAAAACTGAAAAGCAAATGTGTTCAGGTGCTCTAGATCGAAAGTTATTGAAGAAGTCTGAAAATTTCATAAATTACCCAGATACAAATTCACATACTTTTTGTTCTACCCATCCAACTTTAGCAGCCCACATACCTCAGTCAGTTTTTCACTTTAGACATGCACTTCAAATTTTCCAGTTCTTCATACCAAATGACCAGAAATTGTTATCACTAGTGCTGGTTGTCAGCGTGATCTTATGAGACAACCTACGGGCAGATCGTGAATAACTGGACACTCTTTGCAGAGAAAACACCTTGACATTGTGAAAATAGTGATAGAAATAAATGACAGTGCTCATATTTAAGCTGAATTTAATTACTAGTGATACAAAATGTAAATCAAATATTTTCTAAAACTTGTGATGTCAGCATGCAGTTTTATAGGAAAATTCCCAGATGCAAAAAGTCCTGTTTTACAAGTGGAATGTCGACATGGTGCCTATTTGTGACATTATTTTGTTGTTATGTCTTCCATGATGGAAGTACGCTGATACTAGTATTTGGTATCTGCTGAAAGTACTCTTCAAGTCATTTGTATTGGTGTGTCAAACATTGTGCTACCCCACATGACCATATTGCAACCGAAAATTGTAATGTTCATGTTGTCATAAGACCACATATTCTGCATCTAAGTGCAATATGGAGTTGCATATTGGCTCTGGAAAGTGCAGTTTTAGCATACTTAAATGCAGGGCCGTGTTTAACATAGGTCCATTCGGTGCGGTGCACCGAATGCCCCTGAGCCGAGAGTTCTGTTGCTATAATTGGCCAAATGTCTTATTCGAGTCTAGTGTTACTTAATTAGGCCTAAACCGCTTATAAAATCAGTAAGTGTACGAAAACATTAATTAAAAAGTAGTCACCATAAAACCTCTACAGGGTTATAAAAATTTCTTTATGATATATAGGCCTACTTATTACACATGGCCGTAGCTTTTGACAAACCAATGGCCGCTCGAACGACACTATGCCCCTGCGGTAACACTTTGCACCGAACTCGAAGAACCTTAAACACGGCCCTGCTTAAATGGTGTACTGGAGCTACATCAAAATGTGTAATGTTTGAATCAGATTAATCTGAAATATTACTAATTAGTAATTATCATGTTGTCTAAAGACCACATATTCTGCATCTAAATGTAATATGGAGTTGCATTTCGGCTCTGCGTACATGTGCAGTTTTAGCATATTTTCGTAGTATACTGAGTTATATCAATTGTCCCACACATGTATGCATATGTGCAATGTTTATTTCTTATTAGTAATGTGTCATGTTGTCAAAAGACCACATATTCTGTATCTATGTACATAAAGAGTTGTGAATCGGCTCTTGAAATGTGAATTTTTAGCATACTTTCATAGTGTACTTGTGCTTTATCAATTGTCCCACACATGTATGCATATGTGTAATGTTTTAATTAAGTTAGTAATGTTTTATGTTGTCAAAAAACCACATATTCTACATCTATGTGCATAAAGAGTTGCATATCGGCTCTCGAAATGTGAATTTTTAGCATACTTTCATAGTATACTTGTTCTCTATCAATTGTCCCACACATGTATGCATATGTGTAATGTTTTAATTAAGTTAGTAATGTTTTATGTTGTCAAAAAACCGCATATTCTACATCTATGTGCATAAAGAGTTGCGTATCGGCTCTGGAAATGTGAATTTTTAGCATACTTTCATAGTATATCTGTGCTATATCAATT
Organism: Lumbricus terrestris; assembly: GCA_949752735.1. Taxonomy (NCBI): domain Eukaryota; kingdom Metazoa; phylum Annelida; class Clitellata; order Crassiclitellata; family Lumbricidae; genus Lumbricus; species Lumbricus terrestris. The sequence goes on along the minus strand of OX457043.1, from coordinate 619,025 downwards.
GTCCAACACTGTGTAATGTTTGAATCTGATTACTAATGCTTCATGTTGTCAACAGACCACATATTGTGCATATTAGTGCAATAAATAGTTGTGTGTCATCTCTGGAATGTTAATTTTTAGCATACTTTCATAGTATACTTGTTCTATATGAATTTTTCCACAATGTGTAATGTTTAAATCAGACCAGTAATGTTCCATGGTGTCAAAAGACCACATATTCTGCATCTAGGTGCAGTTTAGAGCTGCGTATCTACTCTAGAGCATGTGCATTTTTAGCATACTTTCAACCTTCTGTTTAAGTATGTTCCCATGTGAATTTTTTGATGCAGCTAGCTGAAAAGTTTTAAAATATGTTTGTCTTGAAGCTGTAAAAATTTGTTGCTTTTATCCACAAGATGCACAATGCACTGCATTTTTGGACCTTAACCTCCTCACTATAATAACTGCAGTGATTTATGAGTCGAAATCTATCGCGTTGCATAGGCTACTTATCCACTTATTATTAGTGGGCCTACTTAAAATGGTGTCATGGCATCATAGAGTTTTCTTTCTAGCATTTTGTTCAGCAAAAAGTCAATCATGCATCAATTCTGGTCCATGATTTTCAAGTTGTACACCAAAGAACGATACAATAATCAATTTGTCACAGGCCTACCTAAAAATAAATACGCCTACCTAAAAATAAGTTGAGCAATACTCCTTACAAGTGCAAAAATTGAGGCAAATATCCTAAGTGATTCCTATGACCCTGATACTGCTTTTCTGGTCTCCGACCCTCAGAAATGAGGATGGACAGCATCGTCATGATACTGCTCAATTTTGGTCTCTCTCTGATTTTGGGGTGAGAGCTGAAAGGAGTTGAGAGCAGTTTGAGAATTGTAGAAAAATAACTAGGGGTCAGACTATGATCCACGTGGAGTTCGGTCGTGAAAAACTGAAAAGAAGACAAATATGTGAACCTCTGAAAGACTAGAGAGGTTGAACCACTTCAACCTCCGGCAATTTTCACCCTGGTTGAGGGAGATCTGATGTCAGGGCACACAGTCAGGCCACTACCATTACCAAAATATTAACCCAGCAAAGTAGGCCTGCCGGAATACACGAACATGCCTGTGAGACGTATGAGGTTTCTGCAGCGCACCGTTTAATTACAATAGGCCTACACGAATGTGACATAATTATAGACGGACATAATCACACCTATCCTAGATAGCACAGACACGCCCTTATCCCTCTGCATAGGAAAGCGAAGCAGCGAAATTAAAATCTTATGTCGATGGGCCCTATGATTCTTTCACGCTCTCAGACTAAAACTATAGGCTTATTGAACCTATTCTTTATTATCGTTCACATACATTTTATACACTAATGTCATCTTGCAATGTGACAGTCACGATTCGAGACGAAAACATAATATTAATATTGGAGTTCGGACTCCGTATAGTTTTTGCCTGCCAACAGCAAGGCGGTTGACAGGAGCCAGTAAAGTAACGAAGTGGCCTATAATGCAAGTATGTTCACAAAATCACTAATAATGTGAATTAATAATTTGGAAAGCCTATAATAATTAATTAATTTAGCAATCTGTGTGGGCCCCTGGAGGTGGTGGGCCCGTGCTTTGCACACATTGCACACATATGGTAGCTACCCCACTGTATAGGCCTATAGTATAGAGTCAACATGGACGAAGTTCATTCTTTCTGCATGAAAGATCTCAGTGGACCACTAATTAATTATTTCTACAGCTGACGACTTGGAAGACATAAATGCAACACACACACACACACACACCACACACACACACACACACACACACACACACACACACACACACACTTACAGCACAGTTTCTTGATAATTATTCTGCCTTGTATAATGTATATTTGCCCGACTGAACTTTCCTTTGTACCGCAAAATTTTGCACACAAAAATTAAACTCTAAAGATTATTGTTGCACAAGAGATTTCAATTCTGCACAACCACTGGCAACCTTAGAGGGAACATCCCGACAACATAATTATGCTGTGTTGTCAGGTTTCTCCTTCTGAATCCCCACTTTTTCTGTTCCTCCACCATCATTGCCAACAACCCACCCACCACCACACATGCTGAGCTCAGGTTCCTCACCTATCAACGAACTTTCCACACTAAACCTCAAAGCTGAAGAAGTCCCACCTCTTCAAGAATTCATACCATGACTCATCTGATCCTCCACCTTCCAATTCTTGACCCAGGCGACACTCGCCTCAATAGCTGTTCCGTCCCCAATGATCCTGTGGCAACTGGACTCGAACCTCCTTTGGAATACTCTTACGGACAACCTTTTTGACTCAACGCAGCGTTCGTGAATAAGATTGGCTTTCGAGTTGTGCTTTGGAAGTTTGGAGAATACAATACTGATGGTCAAGATAGGATGAAACAGAATTTGCACTAGTCAAGAAAATCACAATTCCATTTTATTCTACATTCAATTTATCCAAAGAATCAAGAGAGTGACGATTGATCTGACTACGAATGACAGCAGCGACGCAATTCCAACAGTCAGCCCACAAAACATCAGAACTAAACGAGCTTCTAGACAAAAACCAATTACATATAATGTCGTTAAATAACTTAACAAAGAAAAAACAAGAAAAAGCTTCCATTGAAAAGAGAGAGCTCTTCATTATTTCACACGATAATCATATTACGATAAAAATATGAAATAATATTTCAACGGCAGACGACGATCGACTGATTTTGAAGAAATCGATTCAATCTAATCACAACGTCATCAACAGACCAATACGCACAAACGAAAACAAGAAATCTACGAATTCTATCCTTTATATATATATACACATATATGTACATATATATATATATATGTATATGTTATGTTGTATTATTATGCATCATTATATTTATTCAAAATAGCAACAAAACAAACAAACAAGAGAACTTTGAATTATATCTCTGTCTAAACAGCAAGACAGAACCGGGCAAATGAACAAGAAGAAGAACAATGTTCTCAGCTAGGCTAAGAACCTCCCTGCCAGCAGCATTTCCATTACTGTGAGGCCGTCATTGTTATTGTAATTTATATAGCACCACATGAAGAGAGCCTGACGAGAGGCAGCAGCCTGTCAACCTAACGCAATGAACAGACAATTAAAGAGAAAGACTTTGCAGTGCTTGTAGAAAGAAGGCAGAGAGAGAGAGGTTGTGGGGGGGAAGAGGAGGTGTTCACACATTGTACGTTTTTATGCAGTTTTCATTATATATTTCGAGATGGACTGACGACAAACACAGACTACTGCAGTGGACCGTTGAAGTTCGAGTCGCATCGAAGTGTAGAGTGTAGCAGATCTGTGACGAGAAAAGGAAGAGACGGAGACAGAAAGCTGAGTGGATTTGGAGCAGAACCTGCTAGACAATCATGTGCAATAATCATGCATGAGTGTTACTAACAGCAGACATTGCAATGCATCACAGAAGTAGCGCCCGACTGATAAAGATGACGAATAAATTGTCATCATGAGAAATACAGAAGGATACAGAAGGATCTTAGAGCAAGTGGATCCCCGTGGTCTGTCCATACAGGCCCCTATATGGGCTTCCCATATCGGTCCCTATCTGGGCTTCATGTGGGTTTCATGCTGACAAGGAGTTTCGTTGATGCATTTCGTGCAGACGACGAAAGATAATTAAGACTGGGCCAACCATTCAACTGCGAATAATAATTATCTAAACTAATCACAGACCAACAACTGAATAATGATTATGATGATGAAGATGATGCATCATGGTTACAACGATGATGATGAAGATGATGATGTCACTCTAAGAGCAACAATGTTCTCCGCTGACAACAACGACGTCGTTGTCTACAAACAACGTAAAACCTGTTAACAGAGCAACCGATCGGAAATGTTGTTTCGAGTGTTTATGACAACGAACGATGGATGCAACGATGAACGGAGAAAAACGATCACTAACAAGAAACAACAAAATATCTGAATAATATACGAACGATATTCGATCGATATATGTATACGATGAACAACCATAGATGATGATGACAACTCTTCCTCACACTCCATCATCAACCATTCTCATGTCTCACATGTCTTCTTCACCTCTCACATGTTCATCACATGTTCATCACATGTGACAATGACGTTACAGGTCGTGACAGAGCGTTTCTTTCCACCCCTCACCCCCACCCACCCGACCGAGAATCAAGCATTGGCTTTGAATGTAATCAAGTTAAAGTTCAAGTGTAGCCTAATTGTACATGACATACAACACACCAAACGACGACGACGACGACATCTCGCGACACGTGTCACCACCAAGTGGGGCATCGTCCTCCCCCGCCCAAATCGCCCCAATCTCCCCCTTTGATGTCACTCGAATGAGTCGGACGGGGGCTTCTTGGATGTCGTGTTCGTTCCCTTGAAGCTTCCGGCGCGCAGCGGGTGTTTGGTGTTCATGTGGCTTGCTGATCCATGTCGAATGCGGTTTCCGTTGGAGCAGGTGAGCGTCGTCAGGTCGGAAGAGTCCTTATCCGTGGGAGACTGGAGACTTCCCATGCTGAGGCTGGACATGGATGAGGAGAGGTTGAGATTGGATGAGATACCAAGCGACCCTGGATAGTTGTTCTGAACGTCAAGGTCATCTCCAGGCAAACACGTCTCAACCATCGCTTCCAAACAGTTGACAAACAACTCCGCATTGTCCTGATTCTGTGTCGTCTAACAATACGAATCAACACATCAACGTAGGCATATACTAATTAGTAATAAATTAGTGATAAATTAGTAATATAATTAGTGATAAATTAGTAATAAATTAGTGAAAAATTAGTGATAAATTAGTAATATAATTAGTGATAAATTATTAATAAATTAGTGATAAATTATTAATAAATTATTGATGAATTAGTACTAAATTAGTACTAAATTAGTGATAAATTAGTGATAAATTAGTAATAAATTAGGAATAAATTAGTGATAAATTAGTGATAAATCAGTAAAAAATTTGCATGCACAAAACATTTAAACTGTCAATTTTTGCACAAGAGTTTTCAATTTAGCACAAGCACCGGCAAACCTTAGAGGGACTCAGTAGGCTACAGTTCAGGCAATCAATCAGCGCTTGGCTACCAGACAGTGTCGAGCCTTCTCGGTTGTGGGGCCGTCAATCTGGAATGACCTCCCCCCCTAACCTCCATCTCCTCCACCTGACCAGTCAATCCTTATTTCTTAAGTCCCTTAAATCTTTTTTCTTTTGCCGTGGCTGGGCTGGGAGCGCCTCTGAGTAGTTTCTTGAAGGGGCGCTATATAAATGCTAATAATGAATGAATGAACTGACAGTCATAGAAATGAGATGTTTATCATAAATGCACATCTAGATACATCCTATGGTCACGTGAAATAAGGCAGTTCAACTGTAAGTTCCAAGTCATCTCCTCCTCATCTCTTACCTTCGTAAATGGTCCAGCAAACCTCCACAGTCCTCCGAAGCCAATGCCTGCAACAGACAACCACGACAATCGGTGAATGCTCACAACAACAGAATCCATTGTAAACAGATGTAAACAGATGCCTGAGTTAGATGAATCTACGGTATACAAATGCATCATCTCCAACTTCTCACTTAAAGCTTCTCTGGTTACTTATCCAATGACGATGCTATGCAAATGTCCAGAATAATCTAGGATTATTATCTCAGTCCAATGTCTTTCTCATCTTAGTTCTTACACTCTTACTAATGTTTTTTCTTTTGCAGAGCAGCAGAATGCAGAGCAGAAGGCGGCAGGGCGTTTGTTTATCAGATGGTTAAATACTAAGAGAAGGGTGAGTCAGGTTGTATCTTTCAACTTACCAAACACACTCAATATCACTCATGCCTAACATGTGAAATGAAGCACATGAGAAATGAGTGATGACTACTTTTTACATTTTACCTGCACCTACTCACTATGCCTAAGTGAGGAAATGCGTGCATAATGGATCTGGAGGCGCTATACATAAAGCATAAAGCGGTCGGTACGTCGTCCTGATCTTACAAAGGAAGAATAAAAAAGAAGGACACAGGATAGGAACTAGATACATTATGATGATGATGATGATGATGATGATGATGATGATGATGATGACGACGAAAACGACGATGTCACTAAGTCTATGTCTTTTAAACTGAACTGAAGACAGAGCTGTCATCAACCGTCTCTAACCCTGACAACAATGACAATGACAACAACGATGATAACATGCATCATTAAGACTGTAGCACAAAAAACACGACGACAGACAACGACAACAAGCCATAGTAAATGATGAAGACAATCATGCAACGACGACGACGACAACAACTGAAAATAACTCATAATATCCCAAATGTTAGCAGAACAGCATGCCACCTATGCCGCCTCCACCTACGCCTTAGTTGATATCATCGAGTCACATAATCATATGCTACGCTCTTATACATTCTCTCATATTTTTAACTTGTGTACAGCACCAGGACTGAGTTGTCGTTATTATTATTATTATTATACCAATATAAGATCATACAGGGAATCTTACGAATCATAATTTAAATTCTTTGCAATTTCAGAAGCACATCATAACAGAATAGTTGACAAGATTTGTAAAGAAGTCGAGCTATAAGAAGGAGTGTTCAGAGTGCAGCAGCCAGGCCCCCTCTTCCCCCACCCCCCAGCGCATGCCATCATTCCTTCTTGAAAGAACACAGGCCACAATCCACACTGATCACACAAACACGCACACATATACGCCTGCGATGGTCAATTGATACAGAGACAGTTAGGTAGCCAATCATTTGATGGCAGTCTGGCACAAAAGAGACAATACTATGTCAGCTGGTGCAATGCGCATGCATCATCATTGTCATTGGCGTGAGACAATACTATGTCAGCTGGTGCATGCATCATCATCATTGTCATTGGCGCTGCTGTCTCCTCATCGTGAGTAGCGACGATTGACTCACTTTGTAGGTAAGAGAGCGGCTGTTGCGAGGGGTCTTCGGTGAGGACAGTGTTGAGGATAATGCGTTGGACGGCGTTGAGGGTGCCCTGGTCGTGGCACAGCGACAAAGAACTGTTGATTTTGGAATCTAAGAGAGTATGTCTAGCGACACACACAAATGCCAAAACAAAAACAACAGTCTACAACAAAACGACGAAAATAAAACAACAGCAGAAGAGAAGAATTATAAGACAAAGGAAACGGCAAACAAAAGAGATGTAACAAAGGCATGCATCACATCAACCAATGTCAATTGTTCTACGTTCGACAAAACAACAACTGCATAAAAACAAAAGATAAACATGTTTAAACAAAACAAAAGTTTCACAGGTCTCATCAATTGAACGGCTGACTTCTTGGATTTTTTTATTCACAGAAGACCAACGACATCAATTTTCTTTACCTCAGTTTTCAAATTGCAATTCTCTTGTATGCTACAAATCTGCACTTTCACCAATAACTTTGAATGAAATGTTGCGTGATTTTGTGGCTTTTTGTTATCATCAATTAGAGAAGCAGTTGTTGAAATGTAGAATGTGGTTGACACTGAAGTTCATAGAATGGCCAACGTCACGCAAAAATCCAGCAAAACTCAAGCAAACATACGTTTCACAAGTACAAAACAAGTGAAACCCAACTGACATTAAGAATTGAAACAGAAAGAGCAAGCGAAACGAAACAACGACAGCATCATACAAAAGCAGACATCATCCAGATTCGATTCAGTGCATGCACTCTCTCCTCTCTCTCTTTCTCTCTCATCCATCTCTCCGTCTTTCCAACATCCCATCCATGTGCTTCTTCCCTCATCATCGTCATCGTCCATGACATGACTTACTCTGGAGGTACGAGAGCTGCTGCTGCGACGCATCCTCGCAAGCAATCATGTTTTGAATGATGCTGTGCACTGCGTTGAGAATCGCCTGATCGTGGCACAACGACAACACGCTGTTGATCTTAGCGTCCAGCAGACTGTGACTGGAGGCGGAAGAAGAAGAAGGAGGATGAGGAGGATGAGGAGGAGGATGGGGAGGCAGGTGCAGAAGAAAACACACAGACACACATACACACAACACATGAAGAGCATTTGTGATGGAAGGAGGAGTCTCTCTACATATGGAAGCAGGGGCTATACAAATCCACAATTACAATTGTGCATCTGAGTAGTTCTCTTGAAGGGGTGCTATATAAATGTACGATTACAATTGCAATTACAATCTACAGAATTCGCAAGACATCCTCATCAATCATCATCAACAACAACAATAACATCATCATCATCATCATCAACAACAACAACAACGACAACGTTGTCTATCTTCTGTTGCCAACATCTTCTTTTCTCATCGACATTGTACAGTGACAGCAATATCACTATCACCCGATGAATAAACTCCTCTCTAGAGCAGCGTTTCACAAACTTTTTGGGCTACGGAAACCTTCATGTCCTAAGATTTTCTTGCGCAACTCCAATCTCAACTAAACGCACTGAGGCATGCATAACGCCCAAGAAGCACAGGTTATTAATATAGGCTACATAGGCCTACCAAAACACTAATATTGTTGAAAGTTTATTTTTCTTATATGAAAAATTAAGTTGAACTGTTTAGAAAACCACGACTCGTGAATGACTATTATGACTTTTTCATCCTCTTATGAATTTTTTCTACTATTAATATTGTCTTGACAATTGAAATCTGGATTCTTATTGTCACCTGCATCATTTTAATCAACAAGCGCAGCCGAGAACCAAAGCTTATGAGACAGTGACTGAACTATGGTAAATTTTTACACCAACTAATAAAATTATTATTTGTTGCAACTGCAAAGTACGATAATATTGACTTGGCAGTGCTTTTTAAGCTGCTGCATTTAGGCTTAGATCTAATCATGCTCAGATTAGATTCGTCGGGATAACGATAACAAAGATGGCTGCGTTTTGTGTTCAGATTGACAGCTCTGAACTACGTATGTGTCAGCAGTGATCGATGTCTATAAATTGTGACTGGACTTCTAATGGACAATGAAAGTTCAGATATCCGCTCAATGGATGAAGACAAAAACACGAAAGACGATTGATTGTAGTTTCAAACTTCAAGTGCATTTAAAATAAAATTTCGATTATTTACAACTTTTCATGGAACCCCTGTGCTTGTCCCGCGCGGAATCCACTTTGGGAAATGCTGCTTTAGAGCGTCAGTCAATTTCACTTTGAATCAAAAAAGCACCTTTGAATTTACAATGTAACTACATTTTCCAAACATCTGCCAAACAGTATAGACTCATTTACAAAATGCAGTACATCATGCCTCCTGATATGCTGTGCAACAAGGCCATGCAAAGAGGGGAAATTATTGCAAGGCTCGTCAATCTATGTTGGGTAACACAACCAATTCATGTTAAACAGAATGGTTGACACTTTGTCTACACTGTTTGGGTGTTGGGCAGGAAAATGAGGAACAGATCTGGGCGAATAGAAGAAGATCAAGATAAATGTTGGAATATCATCACTCGATATATTGATTGAATAAAAATCAAAAGCAAAGCGAAAACATTAATTATCAGATCCAAATTCAGTTTCAGTTTTTCAATTTCAAATGTCAATTGTATACAGAGAAAAAGAGAGAAAAGGAGAGAAAAAGAAAGAAAAAGAGAGAGAAAGAAAGAAAAAGAGAGAAAAGGAAAGAAAAAGAGAGAAAAGGAGGGAAAAGAGAGAAAAGAGAGAAAAAGCCAGAGTCTGAAGAATGAAAAAAACTATTTTTATCCGATGAAGAAGAAGTTCTAAGACGTCGTCTGAAATTATTGATCTGATCTTCTAAAGAAACCATTTAACATTTTTATCAGCATCAATTTTGAGAATGACAAGACTTACAGTTACATACAAATAAATAAATAAAAGATACTTATCATCACAATTACTGCTGCTTCAAGGGCAATTATCAATTAAAGCCCATCACCAACAGGTCTGCCAAACAAATCATCCTTAAAAAACTAATAGAGGGAGGAATACGGAGAGAGAGACAAACAGACAGACAGACAGATAGAGAGACAAACAGACAGACAGAGACAGATACAGACAGAGACTGATAGAGAAAGACAGAGACAGCTTACATGACTGGAAAAACCTTGGGAAAGACGACGGATGCCTCTGCGAGATATTCGTAGAGAATGCGAGCCTCATTCTCATCGGTTGTGTTACGAACAAGTGTTGCCTATAAACAAGAGAAACGCAAGACAACAAACAAGATCGATTGAGATGATTGAAATCTGTAACAATCACCTGCACAATTATATCACGATCTCACTGACAACACCAATCAATCAATCAATCAATCATTCATTCCGAAACTTATAGATCAGTCAGACATCCATGCTAAGCACATGTCTAACGTTCTAAAAAAACAACAACCTTATAAGTCACCATCTACTCTACATGCTGTACAGTGTACAATGTTGCACATGTACATAGAGCAGAGCTGTACTCAACAAATGTTTTCGATTTGCTCTGACTGAATAGCGCTCCAAGTAGTTTATTCCTATTCAGTGGAATGGTTGTTTTTAAAATCAAATATGAATAGCGAAAAGCATCATATAATTCTAGTGTACACGGATAAATGAGTAATTGAGGACGTGTGGATGTGAGAAGACGTGTGAGGACATATGTGATGGAGTGAACGACTTACAAGGACCGTGAGGAGGAGCGCCTGTGTTGGATAGTCTGTCAAGATGTCTGGATCAAGAAGAATGTTATTCTCATTCGAGACGGATCCTCTGGTGCTCCGCTCTTTGATGTCACTGCACGGGGAATGTGCGGCACCTACGATGCCACCACAACTCTTGTAGCCAGCGCTGCCAGCGTCGATTCCTTTGCAGGTCTTTGGCGTCGGCATCGAACTGCTTCGCTGCGTCTTGAACGGAGGACGAGAACCGTTCTCCAGGTCGAGACTTCGCCACGACTTTGGACTATTCGTCTGCTAAATATGAGCAGAATAAATGACACATTCTAATCATCAGACTATTCATCTGCTAAATATGAGCAGAATAAATGACACATTCCAATCATCAGAGAATTTGTCCTTAGGTCATAGATGTCATCCTTAAATACTATCCTTAAATATTATCCATAGATAAAGCCTTCTGAGCAGATGGACTTGAACGAGTGTTATATATAAATCTCTTAAATGAATATTGTCCTTTCATATCATACAGGTTAGATAATCATCTTTAGATATTAGTTACAGAGGAACCTTGTCTTCAGCCCCTCACAGACCAAATGTGTAAGACCCAAGTGATTCATAGACCATTGTTTGGACCCAAGTGATTCATAGACTGACAGAACAACAATCTGTTTAACACTCAAATGACAGATCTACGTCTAATAATAAGAGGTAAAAAAATTGGTATAAATCGAACAGAATGACTTCATTAGGACAGTGTAACGGCATAATCGGTCCATGTGATTTGTTGTCATATAAGATGGTAGAACTTTAAGAGTCATCATTGACCGGATGAGCAGAGGTGAAATGTCATGCACAATTGCACATTCTTATCAAAGCAGCTCTTTTCAAAGATGATGATGATGACGATGATGATGATGATGATGATGATGATAGTGATGATGATGATGATGATGGATGATGATGATGACGATGATGATGATGATGATGACGATGATGATGATGATGATGATGATAGTGATGATGATGATGATGATGATGATGATGATGATGATGATGATGATGATGATGATGATGGATGATGATGATGATGATGATAATGATGGTGATGATGATGACGATGGTAATGATGGTGATGATGATGATGATGATGATGATGGATGATGATGATGACGATGATGATGATGATGGATGATGATGATGACGATGATAATGATGGTGATGATGATGACGATGGTAGCAGATGAATGAGGTGATCATACAACCTGTATCTGAGTGAGTTGTGAGTTCTTCTGAATCCTTGCCTGTGCCAAAGCAGATGCGTCGAGTGCATCACAACTCTTCTGTCTCCTCGCTGGAATCGGAGGTCCACCTGCACTGCAGACCCCCTGAGGGGACAGACCCCCACCTCCCCCAGTGCCCGTCCCTGCATCAGCTCCTGCTGCTGCAGCTGCTCCTCCGGCTGTTGCTGATCCTACGTTTGGCCAGGTGGGAGAGATGCTGCCAGTGCCATGTCCACTGGAAGAGGAGGACGAAGGGAGGGCAACGGTGAGTGGGAGACTGATGGAGGGAGCGGCAGGATGTGGGTGTGGGTGCTGGTGTGGGGAAGTGGCAGAGCCTGGAGGAGGGGGATACGGCTGGTGGTGAGATGAGATGAGTTCATTGCTGATGCTGTCACTTGACGCCGACTCTGAGATGTGCGTGCAGAAACGGTGCTTCAGGTGGCACCGACTTCGCACCTCCTCCGACACAGACACCAACGCTGGGCGGCACAGAACAATGCAACCATTGTTATCAGCATCACAATGCATCAACACAACTCATAGCTTGACAAGTTCTACATCACAGATCCGTCTCTTTCACAGGCGTACATATCTTCTCTTTCGATTTCCCAGAAAAAGGATTAAAAGCTATTTCAAGAACAAATAAAAACATTCAGAAAGATATTCAGCCATTTATTCTGATCTTTAATGTAGCTCATGTCTAAGACTAAATGCTCAAGAGATGCTCCTCGACCACCATCATCTGCAGTCAATTCAAATGACACAGACTTTGCCAAGATTCAATTACTCTCAATGTTTCCAAGCTTCTCTGTTGACTTTAATATCAACACCAAAGATCTGTTAAATGTTCTGTCAGATTTCATCAACTCAACTCAAGTGCTCTTTAAGATTTCTAATCAAATGAATGTTATTGAAAGAAATCGCAAGAATCTCGCTGTCACCTACCGGCCAGATATGGAACGCTCTGAGGAGTAACTTCAAATTTGTCTCTGAAACGACAAGAAAAGTTTATCAACAGCAATTCAACTCCAAACAAATCAATGAATCCAGTCAACAATCGAAACAAACACAATGGCCATGGATAATGATTAGAGTCAACTAATAAGACCGTGGCAACTTATCATCCTAATCTCATTGTAATATCATCAGCTTACTACTAACCTTTGTCATTATCATATCAATAGCTTACTAGTAACCCTTATCAATATCATATCATCTTATTAGTACTAGAGGACTCAGCCATGCAAAGGCATTTCACTGTCCTTTGCATGTATACATATTATCTGGTCATGAGTAAATGGTCTCCGTATGACGATCTTTACAATATTGCACAAAATCAAATAGTCGTCCAAATTTCAGTTGACCACTGACCAGTCTATTGTTCAATTTAGGTAAAAATTAGAAACTCATCTCTTCACACTTTGCACTTTAACTCGAAATGTAGTGAAACACGTTCTTGCACAAGATCTATCTATCCGGTTGAAGGGTGCCATAAGTTTTCACGTGTCTTGCATTTGCAATTGCATTCACACCTTTGTGTATATAATATACTGCATTACTCACAATCAGCGCAGAGAGTGATAAAGTTACTAATAAAACGACTAAGACAACGATAAAAGTCACTAATAAGACAATGATCATAATATGAGTTACTAGAAAGACACTGATCATAATTATGAGTTACTAGAAAGACAATGATCATAATATGAGTTACTAGAAAGACAATGATCATAATATGAGTTACTAGAAAGACACTGATCATAATTATGAGTTACTAGAAAGCAATTGCTCTGACCGTTTTGATGGTTTCGCAATGATTGAGAGAACCATGTTAAGAACGCGAATCGTGCGAGAGACGGTGTTTGTGATTGGATGACGAGTGCCTGCAAAAGAGACGACACACATGAAAGTCAACAACAACAACAACCGTCACTTCAACTAAACAACGTTAAAATTCATGTCAAACGAATCAACTGTTGAAACGTCTAAAACGTCATTCATTCAAAGAGTTCGTTGTCCATTTCTAATATTTAATAAGCAGGCTAACACTTCTTCATAGTTCCCCAACAGATTACCACATGGCAATACAATACTCGTGCTGGTAATCTCTTTTCATCCATTCTCGTCACGTGTCCAAACCATGAGTCTTCTTTTTCTGATCTTATGTATCAATGTTTCCTCATATCCCAGCTCCTTCCGTGTCACCTCGTTGCGGATCCTATCCCATCTGGTTCTCCCATCTATTCTTCTCAGCCAACTCATCTCGTCCACCAGGATTCTCCTTTCGTCCTCTCTCCGCAGGCACCAGCACTCAGAGCCATACATCAGTAATGGGATTACAAATGTCTCATAGAATATTTTTGTTCTTATTGGTATACTGCTCGTTTTCCACATTCTACTTAGCCTTCCAAACATCGCTGACGTCAGGCAAATTCTGTGTTTAATGTCCTTTGTGCACCGTCCATCTTCCGTTATTAGTCCTCCCATGTACACAAATTCTTTAACTTGCTCAAGCTCTTCTCCATCTGGTTTCACCTTCACATCTTCGTCGTGTTGTTTTCCGATGACCATTGTCTTGGTTTCTTGAACATTTATTCGTAATCCATATCATCTACTGCAGCTGCCATGTACCTGTCTGTGGAGGACATAACAACTGATTAATCATCAGTGCCTTTCATCTCTTATTTCAACTCAATATATTAGTTGGTGTCCCTAGACAGCGGGATTATTTTATCCCTTTAGGGCCTCCCTTTTTGTAACCAATGAGCAAGATGTGTAAACCTGTCATGTATACTTTGGTTGCAAAATAAAAATATTTGATTGATTGATTGAAATATTACTTCGTCAGTCTAAGATTCCACAGTGCAAGCAAAAGGGTATGATGATGATGATGATAATGGTGGTGGTGGTGGTGGTGATGATGATGATGATGATGATGATGATGATGATGATGATGATGATGATGATGATGATGATGATGATGATGATGATGATGATGATGATGATGATGATGATGATGATGATGATGATCGTGGATACCTTTGAGAAGGTGTCCAACGAGAGCAAAGTTAAAGTTCGTCTTGAAACTGAGTCCCATTGAATGATCGAGCTGCTTGAAATGCCATTCCAATGGTTCCCTTGTCTCCATCATGATTCTCTCCAGACTCTGTCCAGTCAAACATATCATCCAAACCCAATGTCACTCAGTAACCCAGACATCTCTGATTATCCAAGTGCACACAACAATGGTCTGAATCAATATTACAAAGATGCACTAAGCATCATTTCGCTTTTGAACGCTTTGACCAGTAGAGAGTATGAATGTTGTAAACTGAACATTTCTAGAGCACCACAAACACACACACAAACAAATACTACTTACCGGTAGTTAAACAAAACGAAAACCGAAAGCTGAACAGCAGAGCAGAGGAGACATCTCATCACCCGCTGTCAGTACAAACTAAATATCAATGATTGAAGCAAAATGCTTCAATAGACAGTGAAGCGTCTTTCTGTGAGATTCTCACCTGATTTTCGAACAGCGCCATACTATCCAGCATATGAAGGTTCTGTTCAAGAAGTGCCAGACCCGCAGCGTAGAGGGAAACCTCGTCCAACTGAAGAACAGAAATGGCCACCCAGAACAAATGACGATGAATCGGCGAATCCTACGACAAAACAATCAATCAATTGAATCCATTAAAAAACACATACATGTGTAAACATAAACAGATTCATTCATCACACACACACACACGCACGCACGCATGCACACACTGCTGCTGCTGCTGCTGCTGCTGCTACTGCTGCTGGTCGCTGTCTCCTCCTCATCTCTCTCCATCTCATTCATCAGAGATTTCAACCAGATTGCTTCAACAGATTAACTAACAGTCCAACATTTGTCAACATTGCTAGTCATGCTTTGAACTTTGAAGTGACTGTTCATTGCTTTGCCAACTGACGAAAGTGTCTAATTCTCAACGACATCATCAGACACCACATCAGATGATAGGTCAAACATGACGATCTGATGACCATTGACCAGCCTTGGTGCTATATAAATGACCAAATAACAATTGAATTAAACAGCTTAGAATGGTCGCCTCGACACCAGTGCTCTTCCGTCAACAAGTATGTTTGCCAACCTACAGCCTACAACTTCATCTTCCATGACGTTGTGGGTGGGGAGGGAACAACAGTTCCAAACACATTCAGCTATCGCATGGGTGTTTGAGTGTATCTGAAGCATCGGAGAATCACATAAACTCACAACATGGTGACCTCAATGCGTTTGGAAGGCAGCCAAAGCGTATCAAACGTCATTTGAGTAGGAAATCATTCTGCAATAATAGAGAACATTTGTTTGGCCTTGTAAAGTATTTAAGCTGGAGACTTTTGATTGCAGAAGTTGACTTACTGGTCGAAGAAGAGGTTGCAGTCGTGTGAGACACATGATGATCGCCTCAATTAACGTCAGATCTGTGTAAGACTCCAGAGCCTAACAACAACAGCAACAACAACAACAGAGATAGATACAGATATAGACACAGAGATAGACTGATCAGTTGGACTGCAAGGAGATAAACATCAGAGTACAGATATGATTCTGATGTCGAGTGTTAATAGACACATTCAGATGAACACACTTAATAGTACAAGTTACAAAACTGCAATGCACATGTGTTCATTGAAGGTAGCGCAAGATCATCGATGAGAAATTCATTTCCAACAACACACAACAACAACAGCAATTTACTTTACGACATCAGAATCATGAAAATAATGGTTAAACTGATTCCATCAAGACTCTAGAAACAACCACCACCGCCGCCGCCGCCGCCGCCGCCGCCGCCGCCGCCGCCGCCACCGCCACCGCCACCGCCACCACCACCACCATTCATCCACCACCACCACCACCACCACCACCACCACCACCACCACCACCACCACCACCACCATTCATCCATTGCACCACCACCACCACCACCACCACCACCACCACCACCACCACCACCACCACCACCACCACCATTCATCCATTGCACCACCACCACCACCACCACCACCACCACCACCACCACCATTCATCCACCACCACCACCACCACCACCACCACCACCACCACCACCACCACCACCACCACCACCACCACCACCACCACCACCATTCATCCATTGCACCACCACCACCACCACCACCACCACCACCACCACCACCACCACCACCACCACCACCACCATTCATCCATTGCACCACCACCACCACCACCACCACCACCACCACCACCATTCATCCACCACCACCACCACCACCACCACCACCACCACCACCACCACCACCACCACCACCACCACCATTCATCCATTGCACCACCACCACCACCACCACCACCACCACCACCACCACCACCACCACCACCACCACCATTCATCCATTGCACCACCACCACCACCACCACCACCACCACCACCACCACCACCATTCATCCATTGCACCACCACCACCACCACCACCACCACCACCACCATTCCTCCATTGAACAACCCATGAGCACGCCCCCTCCACCAACCACCAGTCACCATGACGACAAGAGGCTGGACTCTACCTTGACAAGGATTCTTAGGAGCTGCTTGATCTCTGAGTCAGTGACTGTTTTGCTGATGCAGCCGTAGACGATGATGGCTCGCGGCTGAAGAGCCGGGTTGTACTGGAACGCAAAGCCACGAGCCAGCTCCGTCCAATGCTGTCGCCACTGACAGTCCTTCATCTCCTTCATACAACCCTACGCACATACACACGTGTGTGTCAATAAGTAAGTAAGCAGCAATGTTCATCCAATCTGATCAAGTCTCACAACTAAATTAAGCCAATCAAACAAAGAGAACTAAATGTCATCTAATAACTCTGGCGAATATGTCAACTCGGCTGTGATATCAAATGTACACTTCATAATCGTTGAGTGATCTATATATAAGTCAACTGTTCGGAATTCATATGCAGTATATGAAAACGTACAATCAACGCTTGATTCAAAAACACTTTAACACTGAGTCATTCGTATTGATAAAATACCTATCTTATAGTTTACAGATATCAAAGCAAAAATATTGACATTAATTAAAATATTGATCATTTCAATTTATTCAAAAGCAATTATTGTTGTCTGACCATTTCTGCTGATTTTCTTTATCAAATGGGTTTCAAATTGGATTTTCAAATGGATGCCATCAATGTTCAGGCATCAGACAATGATTAACGCCTTGTAAAACATCAACTGAAACATTTAGAACAGTGTTCCCCTAACTACAAAACATTTGCCTATTACTTGATGACATAACTTTGTCACCTTCCTTTATCTTTAGTCTTAACCCCTTTACCGTGGAATAAATTTTTTAAATTTTTTCCACACCCGTGTAATAATTTTTAGGTATTCTTGAAAATAATGGTGTGTTATATGATGGACAACCATGTAGGAGTATATCTGTAAGTTAACAATCCAGAAGTCTCTGTTTGCACTAAGAAACATAAATGTCAGCCTTTAATATTTAGTAGGCCTATAACAAAAAGGCCCTGATGAATTTATGTAGCGCCAGTTTAGTAGGCGCTACATAAATTAGTATATTCCAAAGCATGGTGTTGGGTTGAGAGCAACATCACAATCTCTACAGCAGGATCTTCTCTGCTTTCCGATTTTCAATCCCTCTTTCCACAGTGTGAACAACAGACTTTGCAAAGCCTAGTAGGCCTAGGGACAGCCCTGCCCTCATTTCCAGGATTGAACTCCGGAAAATGTCTTCCAGTAGATTTCTGCATTTATGTGTAGGCCTAAAATATTTCTGTATTTTTGTAGATATGCATTTCTATAGTCATTCATGTGTATTTGTGTATTTCTATATTAGGCCTACTGTATCATATTCAGTATTCCACTGGATCCGTCATGCCAGGAAATGATTTTATAAATGATAGGCCTAAGCATTGACGCGTCCGATTTTTCATCTTTTGGCCCACGTGTACGGCGAATTATGGTCGCACGGGACGGATTTATGGCTATCATTACCTTCATCAAGAACGTTACTGGAACTAGAACTAAGTTTGCTATCATCAACAATGTCTAAATCGGACAAAATATCATTACTTTCAAGCAATAAACGTTGTAGTTCTTCACTAGACAAACCACGGCATACCAACCCAAAACGCGAACGACCATCCATTTTCTAGCGAACTATGTTTATATTTCTTGTTTTCCGCCCAGCAAATGACGTCATTTATAATATGGAAAGCCGTTAGTACAATCGTGAAACATAATTATATTCACCTATGCCATTTGGGCGAGTTTATTCGGGATACGCGGCCGGTGAATTGACGCATAGCGCGTGGACGAGTTAACTCGGGGATCACGCTGTACAATAGTTAACGCTGGACGAGTTAACTCGGGGATCACGGTAAAGAGGTTAAAGTACCATTTGATTCGATCCTGGTTTCAATCTTTCAATCAGGACAACCTCTCTTGAAGAAGAGTAGCGATATAATACAATTAGAACGTGAGTTGTGGTCGCATGTAACGTACAAACCTCCATGATCTCAAGCAATGAGTCGGTGATGATTTCGAGTGATTGGAGAGAAACTCTTTCCTGCTCCGGTGGAGTGTAGGCAAACGATCGGTCACCCGGACGATAGCTTGACCGGAAAGCACTGACTGCGGCCGACTTCACCTTGCTTATGCCAAACAACTGATAGAACTTGGGAAGAGAGAACTCCGTCAGACTCAGCTTCAGCATTCGCAAGATGTCTTCTACAAACGCAAAACAACACAGATCGATGCATGTCTCAAACAGATCTTTGAGAGAATGATTGAAACGAAAAGTAGGAATTGAATTTCAATTATTAGTCATTAGGTCAGAAGTTAAAATCCCAGCAGAGAAGAGATTTGAGATGATTTCTTCCCCACCTACAGTGCCACCTAACCAACTCAGCTGTATATATAATGAGTACATGGACTGTACAGTGCTGTCAGTGAGAAGAAGATACGGTGAGGGAGAGGACTGGTCACCAACCCAACATCCTCATATGACAAAGCTAAGAAATTGAAGCCACTGACAATTCAATGGCTGCCTGTCATGGATTGATCATTCCATCTGCTTCAACTCAGAGCTTTTGATTGCATACAAACATTTGATTGCATACAAACATTTGATTGCACATTTGATTGCATACAAACATTTGATTGCATACAAACATATGATTGCATACAAACATATGATTGCATACAAACATTTGATTGCATACAAACATATGATTGCATACAAACATATGATTGCATACAAACATTTGATTGCATACAAACATATGATTGCATACAAACAATTGGCCCTGTTCAACAACTGCACTCCTTGACAGTAAACACCTATCTCTAAATGAAAGTGATAAATTCAGTAACATGATCAGTGGAATTATTCTTCACTCCATAACAAACCCTCTTCCACTTCCGATAAACCATCAGTGTAGAAGAGAGGAGGAAACAGCCAACACATCAACTGCTCCGGGGTTTATGGAAAAACCTGAAGCCTTGCAGATGAGAATCTTAAAACACACAGTTCTGCTCCAACAATTATCCGATTTCCCCCAACAGAGATGTATGTACGTGCGTACCACTGAAGTTGAGTTGCGAGCAAGTGCAGAGTGAGTGGATGATGTTGATGACGAGGCCGTGGGTTGAGGCCTGAAGAGACAATGGACCGGTACAGACCAACAGAGTCACAACATGAAACAACAGCGGCAAGTGGGTGGCAACTAGAAACAAAAAAATAACAACAATAACACAGGTTACAATGACATCTATTTCAAAGCAGAACACTATAATTGAGGATAGAAAGTAGAGACTGCAATAAAATTATCAGAATAATGTCACAGAGAATAATGTCTTCATCTCAGAGAATAATGTCTTCATCTCAGAGAATAATGTCTTCATCTCAGAGAATAATGTCTTCATCTCAAAGAATAATGTCTTCATCTCAGAGTATAATGTCTTCATGTCGGAGGTGACTACACTGTTAGCAGGACTTGATGTCTATTTCATCCTTCATTGTCCCTATATAGATAACAACACCATGCAGTACAGCAGCCATTTGTCTGGGTTTTCCTCTACATCTTTTTCCCTCCATGATAGTTCTCCATAGGGAATACCCTCTCAATATGCGACCAATTCACTGTCTTTCTGTCTGTCTTGTCTGTCTGTCTGTCTGCTTGTCTGCCTGCCTGCCTATCTGAATATATTCAGATGACAAAGGTGGGAATAGAAAGTGACAAGTCTTTTGTTCTGTTCTGACCATCAAGTGAATTGTTGAAAGAGAGCATGAGTAGATATCTCAGCAGAATGGCGATGTCGTCCCACATCAGATGTTGCTCGAGTGTCGGCGTTGGAGACATACACGTGCGGTCAATCAACTACAAACAACGACAAACAACGTCACAGACAACAATAACAACAATAACAACAATAGCAACACTTGAATGCTCAAATGCAATGAGCCGATGACCTGATGAGAAGGTGGCCAAAATTGACTGACAATGACAACAAAGATGACTATCATATCTACTGAACGAGATGATGATGATGATGATGATAAGAGTTAATCTTTTACTACTGATGATAAGGAAATGAATGCTGTCGACTTTTCCCAAAACAGTTTAAAATATATTAGTCTGAAGACAGAGACGAATGCCACAGGGAGACTGAGCGCCTGAGCAAGTCAGTACTGAACGCCTTCAGGAGTGATTTACTATTGAGCGTCGTTGGCGCTTACTCTGCACAGACGCCAAATGACTTTACGAGAGACGAGTTGAACGTTGGCTGAAGCCAAAGCGACGGCTGTGTCAGCCATGATCTCCGCCTGAATTGAACCGAGACCACCGGTCACACTTCTCTACAACAAATCACACAACAAATCACACAACAAATCACACAACAAATCACACAACAAATCACACAACAAATCACACAACAAATCACACAACAAATCACACAACAAATCACACAACAAATCACACAACAAATCACACAACAAATCACACAACAAATCACACAACAAATCACACAACAAATCACACAACAAATCACACAACAAATCACACAACAAATCACACAACAAATCACACAACAAATCACACAACAAATCACACAACAAATCACACAACAAATCACACAACAAATCACACAACAAATCACACAACAAATCACACAACAAATCACACAACAAATCACACAACAAATCACACAACAAATCACACAACAAATCACACAACAAATCACACAACAAATCACACAACAAATCACACAACAAATCACACAACAAATCACACAACAAATCACACAACAAATCACACAACAAATCACACAACAAATCACACAACAAATCACACAACAAATCACACAACAAATCACACAACAAATCACACAACAAATCACACAACAAATCACACAACAAATCACACAACAAATCACACAACAAATCACACAACAAATCACACAACAAATCACACAACAAATCACACAACAAATCACACAACAAATCACACAACAAATCACACAACAAATCACACAACAAATCACACAACAAATCACACAACAAATCACACAACAAATCACACAACAAATCACACAACAAATCACACAACAAATCACACAACAAATCACACAACAAATCACACAACAAATCACACAACAAATCACACAACAGAACAACAAACAGTCACATCTCACATGTTCAACATCTGCAACTACAGAGAAGTTGACATTTATAGAAAACGTGTAAGAGCCGATGAAAGAGAAGGGAGGGAACGGTCCGTGACATGTCTTCAATCAGAGCAGACCAACCATATGACAAGACGACCAATAAATAAAGCTGGTAACGCTTCATATCTCAGCGACTGCTCTTCTATTTCATCTTCTTCTTCATACGTTGTGAATTAACAGCATCAAGTAACAACATAGGATCACGGTTGGAATTGAAAGTTCTGATTATCGTACATGTGTATATATCAGCTACACAAAGCGGGATCAGTGATCCCTTCAGGGCTTATCCTTGTGGCCATTCCCCTATAAATATGTGATTGCAATTGTATAACTGCAAAAAAATGATTGGTTTAAAAATAAATGATTGATAAATGATTGATTGAAAGGCAAACCTGACAAAAGTAACTGAAAACAATCTTTGACAGCAGCACAGACAATGCCAACTGTTCTGCCTCCAGTGCAAATACCTTCGATTAAACCAGAAAAAAAGAGATACACACATACACACAGACATACAAACAGACAGAGATAGATAGAGACAGAAAGGGAAAGAGAGACAAACCTTGATGAAGCTGTCAAGAACCATGTCTAGTAGATCGGACACTTGACCAATGTTGCCCCAGATCTTCGCTTGAATTGATGGATACATCTACAAATCAATTAATCAATCAATGAATCAACGAAAACGTGTCATACCTCCTCAACAAAAATCCCACTCCTTGCTTATTCATCTGCACTTACACATCACTTTCACCAACAGATGAACTGTAAGGTAACGTAACAATACAACTCTCCCAAGTGCGACTTAAGGTAAACTTAAATGCACTGTTTGGTCAAAGAAGCGTACGACCATTTCTTGCTCTGCTCTTATTGTCTCGAAAGTTAATTTAATCTTATTAATAATCTCGAAAGTTCTGCCTTTTCGTTTCGCACATAACCCACCTTTCAGTCAATACCAAAACTAGCAATAAGAGATCTAACTATCTTACCCGCTGCACAATAAATTGACAGTGACAATAAATCATTTTTATAAACTGCATAAAATAATAACCAATCAAGACAAGGCTCTAACATCACAGCATACATAATTTTTCTGAGGGCTCTGGCTTCCACATGATGAACCTCATAAATTATATTTGATAGAGGTTAGAACAACAAGAAGACCCCTCACCTCCACTTCATCAATTGTCATCGTTATGAGTTTGTCAAGAATTAGCGCCACCTTCTGACGCTTATTCTCATCTGTGTGACGACAGAATCTAAAAAGAAAAACAGATCCATTGTCAGACCATCAAAACAACTCAACTATTTAAATCAACAATTTAAAAACTATTATTTAAACCACCGTTGTAATACTAGAATTAGTTTCTCTTCATTTGTCGTAAAAATGATTCCTTAGCAAAAAATAAATTAAAAGAGACATGATCCCTTAGAAAGAAAAGAACAACGACAGAGTAGGATGAGGATGCTGTTCAGAGGTAACTCTCAATATTAGGCCGTCCTCTCTAACATCACTGAGCAATGTGCCTTGAAATGTCATCACAGTGTCCATGCTGTTACTACTATCACAATTATTTAATCATATAAGATGCTCTGGGAAAGTAAGTGACCAGTGTCCAAGATGCTAAGAAATGACAACTGGGCGCTATTATTAAAACCATTAAAAAGAATTGAACACGTAAGTAAAATATCAGGCATTAGACTGATACAATGAGTAGTTGAATTGAGCCAAACCCTTAAAATGTGCATAACTATACATACTCTTCAGATAGGTAAACATGACAATCGTCAATATCAACAGGACGCATTGTGAGAGTGAAAAGAGAGAGCTGGTGCTCATGTGAGGTGATGAATTGATGAATTGATGAATTGATGTCAAATTGACGAGTGCTGACCTGGTTAGGTTAGGCAGCCAAGGTGTCATGTACTCGAGACAGAGATGCTTCATTTCGATGTTTGAATTGCGGAATCCCTGGATGCATTCCTCGAGGAACTCAAGCGTCAGATGCGGTTCGTTGGCTGCGAGACGTTCGCTGACACTTTTGATGAAGATGGTGTTGTTCGATGGAATGCAGAGACCAGCCGTCTCCAGCAGTTGACCTTCAATCTTAAGGTCAAACGTCTGTGTGAGGGTACAGAGCAGGTTGTACGCAGCTGACCTCAGACTGGGATCAGAACTACCGAGGTTCAACAGAGCCTACAACATAGCATGTCAACCACCTCCATATCTTTACCACAACCATCACAATCAACACACAATCACTAGCAATCAGCATTGTCACTCTACCGTGACCACCATCACCACCATGACGACAACCACAGCCACGACCATCAGTCACATCTGCCACTGCTGCCCCATTGTTATGGCATCGCCACCATAACAATGGCAACAGCCAGAGCCACCATCGACCACCACCACCTCTACACGACCTTCAATGACTGGCTACTAAGATGTCGAATAGATGTGTGATGTCACTTGTACGTACGACATTGAGAAGCGTTCCAGGAACGTCCTTTGGTCGGATCTTTGTGTGAACCGTCACAGAATCCTAAAGAGAAGAAAGATAAAGAGAAGACAGCTGCAGTCATTGCTATTATATAATTATTAAATCTAATCTCAAATCATCCATCGGTCCTTCTTCTGTCTATTTGTAGAGACTCCAATCTATCGTAAGATGAAAGACGTCATTTCATCGATTCAAAGACAACAACAAAGAGACAAAATTTTCAACTGACAAAATATCATAATATGATATTCAACAATGCTATGCTCAATCTCTTTATCCCTTCCTGACTCCTATGGGTCAACCATCTCCAATCACTTTTCTCCTCATCCTCCCCAACACACACAATTTCCCACAAGAGGTCCAGACAAACAGAGACAGAGAGAGAGCGATAGATCTGTAAATAACGAACCGGTTGTGATAGTTCCCATCTCGTGCGAATGTGGATGATGGCTTGTACGATGCTGTCACAGTCGTTGTGGATGAAACTCAGTGGACCGCTTTCATTAGATATCGTCAGCGTAAACTGATTGTCATCCACCAGACACACCTGCGTTGTTCGACCACAAGACAAGAAAAGTACCAGACAATCACTCACCAACAGATATCGCAATCGATGCAAAACCAGAAAATCCCACAGCAATGGCACTTAAGATACTTAAGAGAACTTACCTGCTAAAAAGTCTCGATTGCAATTGTAAATCTGTATAGAGCCACTTTGAGAGAAACACAAAAACCATTTCTCTCTCGTCCGACAAGTCATTAAGAGATAGCCGTAGCCATGATCTAGGACTCCTCAACTCCAGGGTCATAAGATAAGGAAAGAACGCAAGACTGATGGGTGTGGTACGACGGTGTGGAAGAGAAGAGATGGGTTTGCTTCAATTCACTGACCTCTTCTATTTCTGAAGCGTAGTAGACGTCATTGAGAAGGACCGAGTGGCAGAGGACCTTGCTCTTCTCCGAAGATGTCACCTGGATGGCATTCGGACCAACCTAACAAACAACGTCAACAACAACAACACAACATCAGAATCAACGTTAGAGGAACAGAGTCAAGAACTACAGCACCTGATTGACCATGCTGGACCAAACTTAATCTAAGATGATACAAGAACAAAATTATAGCCAGGACATCTACATTGCCACATAAGTAAAATAAATAGCCACAGAAAGAAAGTAAACTCTGAATGTATTGAAATATCATTGCAATGCCACATTTAAAATCAATTCTAAGTGGTTCATAAACAGGGCTGGTATGCACAGGACACGGCATAAGGTAATCACATATAGTGCCTAAACTCGACCTAGCAATTCCCGATATATCCATTGGAATGTATCCTTATGCACGAGAAAAAATAGCAACGAGAATAACTAATCTACACATTCCTTGCACCCGACGATGCATGACGCTTGCTCTTCCCCCCAATTCAACAGATTATAGCTGAGCGCGCATGCGTGAAAGATATTTATATGCGTGGGGTAAACAGGTTCAGACCTAAAGACGGGCCCCAGGGAAATGTCGACGGCTGCCTATTGTTCGCGCTGTCCAGCTAAAGTCGGCCGTCTATTGTTCACAATGGGAATAGCCGGCGTACTCCTTCCTCGGAATTGGAATAACGTTATACCTATTTTAATTCGCTAATCTCAAGCTGTGCATACGAAAATAACCCAGTATTCCCGTATAGGCCAGATTTAAGCCAAATATACGAGTTATGCCCTCATGTGCATACGGGCCCAGAAGCGTTAGGGTAGTTAGAATATTACTTAAACCTGGAATCTATTTTTTTATCGGTTAATCAAGATCAGAATTCATGCAATAATGATTTTATGAGTCAAAGGAAATAGGTTGATTATAAGTTCCAGAATGAGCTTCAACTGTCCTGAATCAACAGAGATCTGTAGATTTATTTTTTTAATGATTATATGGACTCAACAAGAGAAGCAGAAGCAGAAAGAGAGAGACAGACAGACAGACAGAGACAGAGAGAGAGTGTGCATGTGTGTAACCTTGATGGCCACTTTGGTGTCTTTGTGCGACAGTTTGAGTGCGTTATTGAAGACCTTCAGATCCTCCTCAAGCGACAGCGTTGCCCCCGGCAACTTCTGCTGATCAGCGTCTATGTACTCGTTCAGTTTCGCCGGATGGTCAATGAAAATCAACTTCCGGTTGTTCTGCATCAAATTCAACAATCAAAGAATCAATCAATCAATACCATACCTGTAGAGGTGTCACTAATCAATAGCAACAAACAACGGAGGATATGAGAATATGTATGCAACTTCTTAAACTCACTAATATTCTCTTGCAATATTTCAGTCTCTGAATACTGATGAAGTTCTTGATATCTTTTTATTGGGAAGTTTGTATAAACGGGACAAAGCGTCTTGAATCAAGTACTACACAACATATAAAGCAAACACAGCTGGGATTAATTTTGTATTAAAGGATTGCGTTGGTGCAATATTAGTTGACAGTGTAGGAAATGATCAATGAAAGAGCACACTGATATAGTTGTTGTTATTATGAGATGCACATTGGAATAATTACATAGATATTAATATGTCCAGAGTCATCTTAGCATATTCGGTGACTGAAGATTGCAAGCGAATAATGATTATCTAAGTACTGTGAAGAAAGAAGAGGAGTATGCAGTGTCTGAGGTACTGACTCTGAGTGGTGCGAGTATGCGGTCGTGGTACTTGGTGTACTCTCTGACCCATGAGTTGCAGTTGTAGATGTACGCTTGGTAGATGTTCTGGTAGACGACTTCAGGCATCACGACAAACCACTTCGACAAGAAATCCGTCTGCACAAACAGCAAACATCACACAAACATTGAAGCCAACAAGAAGCAACAACAACAAGAAGAAAGGACTGCATGTCAATGAAATGTCAAACAGAATGATGAGAAACGCAATGTATCACAACATAAGTTTTCAAAGTCATTTGGCCATGTTGTAGTTTAGTATTTACAGCAAAATAAACCAATGTCACATAAATAACAGATGATTTGAATTATTATTATTATTATTATTATTGTATGATTGCCATACAAATATTATTGTAGAATTAGGCAAAGTGCATTTTTATCATTTGCTTATTATTAACAGGTAGATGAAAATACATCTATATTATAATTCCGAAATTCCATATGTTTGTTTGTTTGTTTGTACGCTTTTTGACTCTCCCCTGCAGAATAGGCTCGGAAATGAAACAGCGTCGGTTTATAAAAATTATTGCAATCGATTCTTACCCAAATTATAAGGTCATCGCAACTATTTTCAGGTTTTAATTCAGTTTAAAACAAGAATTATTAGCGTTTTAAGACAGATTTCATCAATAAATGATAACGCTAGCACTTTGGTGAAGAGTCTACTCCGCATGATGTCATACCCGCCCAGTAATAATTTCCGTAGCGCCCCGCAGGGACGGGTTACGTTTGGCTTTTTGGGGAAGCGAGGTGGGGTGGATGGTTTTAAGACAGATTTCATCGCTCACGCCTTGGTAAACAGTATCGAACTTTAGTAAAAGAGTCTACAGCCCGAATGACGTCATACAAGCCCAGTAATAATTTCCGTTGCGCCCCGCAGGGGCGGGTTACGTTTGACTTTTTGAGGAAGCGGGGTGTGGTAGTATAGAGGGTTGGCGAAAACCCTAAATTTAGCGGTCAACGTTGGGTACCACAGTGGAGTAGTGTTTAAAACCCTAAATTTCTCGGGCAACGCCGGGTTACACATCTAGTTTACTATAAAAAAAATTGGCAACAGCAAACTTCTGGCTTCTCTCATTGTTATGGCAAACAGTTTGAGAAGTGCTTCTGGTTTAGACAAATGAAATTATTCTCCATTTAAACAATTGAAAGAGAACAATGAAGCGCTGAGTGGTGGCGTGAGCTGCAGACTTACCCTGAATCTATTGTCTGCACAAGTGTGTGTGAAGTCAATGACAAGTTCAAATGGTTTGTGGTAGAATGGTTTGAGTGTGAGTAGAACATGGTAGATGAGCAGGTCACCATTTATGTCAAGAACCCTTCAATCAACACAAAACAAACTAATATAAAAGTCTGTACGTTTCATTGTGCGTTAAGTTATCAGACACAACAACTAAGAAACAAATATCGAAAGAAAGAAGACAATACTACTCTAATGATGTTATGATGATTTGAGTTAAGCATTGTTTGAAATGACTGAAACTAAGTTTGTAAAAGCTGATGAGCAGCACTTGATAAAATAAGTTCACAAAGACCTTTAGCCAGAATTTAAATTTAATTGAATCCAATGAAATGAGTCACAATTCTTCATAACAGACAGAAAGCCAGTTCAACCAGACAGTAAATTTCAACATCATGTAAGATTATTGTCACTGCCAAGAACACCGAATGGTGGTTGCAATCTCCGTCACTTTAGGAAACATACAATACACTTATAGTGATGACAAACGTTAAGACTACTCGTTACCTCTTTCACTGATATTTATATGCAAGCAAAGCGCAGAAGACACATAAAGAAACAAAGAACTGTGGTCGCTTTGGTTGGTACTAAAAAATATCACGATAGCAAGAAACGTCTCAAAAGAATGCAACAAAAGTAATGCAACAAAAGTACATGTAGAAGAGAGATGTTAGTCGCTTAAACTTCAGTCCATAACACAGGAGATTAGCGCCACTGGCGTCCACAGAAGAGAGAGACAAAAGATAGAAAGCATGTCATGTCATCTATCGATCACATGAAGCCATGACGTATGACGCACTTGTATCTGCGAGCGACGTAGTAGAAGACGGGATTTCCCGCTTTGCTCGTTCCTGCTTGATAGAAGATGTTGAGTGATTTGAGTGACTTGAACTCATCCTTCTCGTGCATGTTGTGCTTTGACATGATCTCCTCAAACTTTGTACTCGTCATATCCATACTGCTCCATCTACAACACACACATCAACAGATATCACCAGAGAGACAGAGACAAAGCCAGTTCAGAGACAGAGTGAGAGCGAGAGCGAGAGAGAGAGAGAGACAGAGAGAGACAGAGAGAGAAAGAGAGAGAGACAGATAGAGAGACAGAGAGAGAGACATGATAATGGAAATGTATGAGGTCAGTTGATAAACAGCAGTAGTAATAATAATAAGGAATTGCTTATCACAAGGAACGAGGCACCGATATTAAATAACAATAAATGCACTTGCATGGAAACGTGTGATCAGAAGAATATGTGGTTAAAGCACAATAATCTCCTATCTCAGGTGAAAAGGACAACGACAGCAGCACTGATGATGATGATGATGACGACGACGACAACGACGACGATGATGACAACAATGATGATGATGATGATGTAGAGTCTTACTGTGAGTCGAGTGGCCTGTGTTCTGGTGGGCCAAGGTAGGCGAGTAGGGTGGCCATCTTGTCGAACGGTCTCCTTCCGACGGCCTTGTGATCTCGACTGCTCGACAGATAATCTCCGATCTTTTCCTGGTTGATCCACAGCAGACGGTGGAGCGCAAGGACGTTGGCATCGCTGATGAACGACAGGCTGTGGTTGCTTGTATCCAACGTCTCACAGTCAGACGCTATCTCAATGAAGAACCTAGATCATGACAATGACGACGAGAGATTTAACAGAAGAAGAAGAAGAAGAAGCAAAGGGTCTGATGACAGAGAAGCAGAAGAATCAGATTGAATTTCATTTTTATCTATAATTCATTAACAGAACCTGCTATGCGTTCATAGATCTGCAGTCAATGTTGTTGTGACAATGTTGAGACTTATGAGACAATCTAAGATCAAGGCGGAAAAAAACACAACCTGAGGCAGGAAGACATGGAGGAAGAGAGGAAGGGAGGTAAGGAGAGAGGACACATAGAGAAAGAGACTGACAGAGATAGAGGGATGCATGGATGGATGGATGGATGGATGGATGGATGGATGAATGGGATGAATGGATGGATGGATGGATGGGATGAAAAGATGAATGGATGGATGGATGGACAAATGGACAAATGGATGGATGGAGACAGTGACAGATATTGAGAGAGAGGCATGGAGGGAGGAAAACAGAGAGACACACAAAGATAGAGAGAAACACAGAGAGACAGGTGCAGAGTAATACTTAGACAGAAAGCAAGACAAAGAGAGAGAGAGACGGATGCATATAATATCTGCTGACCTTCGTGCTGCTTCGAAGTTAGTCTTGAGGAAGTCGTTGAACGGTCTCATGTGAAGTTCTTTCGTGAAAAGAACGTGGTTCGCGATGTTCTGCATGATCTTACACATCAGCGTCAGACCTCGTTTCATACGAAGCGTCGGCTGCTGGTCTATGATGCCCGACTCACACGGAGACACTGCACACACACACACACAGCCACCACAACAACACACACGTACATCAACCACCTGATGATCATCATCATCATCGTCATCATCATCTGCTAACAGTTACTTTACTATAGGTCCAATTCTCTTTGTTTGTAAATGGTGATCTTGAAGAAGATTGTTTCTGCCTATGACGGTCGTTATGTTAATAGCCTCATTTCTAACCTAAAGCATTGAATAACAGATTCACATTTCGGTGTGGCCTTGCTCGCGTTACAAATTAATTTAATAATTTTTCGATTAAAAAAAAACCTAGAGCAATATAGCATTCGAAATCATCAATTCATCCACTTATAGAAAGCTGTGTTAGCATGAAAAGTCAATTGCAGCTCAACTGACGGAGGATATCATCTCATATGACTTGAAATAATAAACGCAAAGACTTCAACTTCACAAAAAGTCTAAAGCAATTGAGTTCAAAACGTCTGGCAGAAAGAAATGCTGAATGAAAAGTCAATTTATCAAAAAATTCAATTTCATCTGCATTTATAAAACTCAACAAAAAAGCAAACAGACAACATGCATATAATAATAAATCTAAGAGCATGCGTGCAATTACACATAAATCATGTATGCAATAATATCCCAAGAAAATAAAATTTAAAAAGCGTGTGTTTAATACTGCTGCAAAAATTACTGAGCAGTGAGATCAGTCCATTTAAATTTAGATTTGTGTTGGTGCAAGAAGCATTTGAAACAGCACAGCATAGCATACATTATGAACCTGCAAAGACCTTGCCAAAACCAATGCAATGGTTGGATCCAAAGGCATAACTGTTTGAATTAAAAATTTTGTATGTCAGTGAACCTGGTTATAAGCTCGCAAGCAATCATCAAGCATATGTTATGATGTGCTTAGTTTGTGTGTTAAATGAAGCATACTTAAAGAGATGACAAGCACCACAGCACAATCCTCACATTCTGAATAAGACTTGGTGACTTCATGAAACCTTTGGATCTACCGTTCCCTCCCCCCAACCAATACCAGAAGCATTATGTCTTCAACGTCAGAAGCAATGCAATAAAGCCAGACATGCAAGCAACTAAGGACAGAAACAAAAACACAGAAACCACACAACAGTTCAACAGACAAACAGACAGAGAAAAGTGTCTGTACCTATGGCCGGGTTGATAAAGCGGAGGAAAATAACGGTTCCAATGACGATCCAGACGGCCTCTACCGTGCTCTGCTGGAATCGTTGGGTTACGACCTGGTAGAGACAGTGGCACATACTACGCAACTTCGGAGGAAATCTACCAAACGAACGACGACAGCAACGATGCAAGAAGAAGAAGAAGAAGATATACCAAGGTCAAGGAAACAACCTACTTACCCCACTACTCACTCAATATTTATACCCTCTGCTCTTCACAGATGTCTTAATTACCCCGTTCAACTCTCATAATATTATGCCCAACCATATCACATACTCTCATCATAACAACAGTCTTGTGTCCGCAAACCATTACATTGGCATTCTTCAGACTAGGGACAGCATGGGCGAAATTGATAATGACGACACAAGATGCATCAGGATCTTGAAAGTAAAGGGAAGAATAATAGACTGACATCCAAAGACCAAGAATAGTCAATGATCTTCATCAATGGATCCAAGACCAAATCCCAACCCAGCCATCACTAAAGATAGCCACACCACATAGTTAATGTAGATTACAGAATACTTGGAAATGTTGCACAACTATGTTAGTAATATGATATTGTGTCGTGTAAGCATTTAAAAACAGAGTTATTCTCACAATTAATCGTCAGCATTGTTGAATAGATTCTGTTGAGAATAGCAAGAAAGCTGAAGCAAAAGCTCCCTTAATCTTGGAAGCAGAATGTAGAAGAAAAATGTGGGAAATTATTCTTAAGCACGTCGCTTATCATGTGAGATGCAAGCATTAGAGGAAGCAGCAGCAGCCGTGGCATAGACAAGTCAAGCATCAACTTAAATAGATTTAAATATCTACAAGATAGAAATATGGTAAATACTTCTACAGTGGACTGTGACAAATGTTCAGATCATCGAGTGTTGGCTAATGTCAAAAAGAATGATGACAGAACTGTGCAGACTGAATATTTACCAGAATATTACAACAATGGGTCAAGAACAAATATAATCTCTCATCAACAATAGTCTTATTGATAAGATACATTACAAGCGAGTTTGAGCTTTGTTTAGAATTGTAACTTAAATGCTACAGATTAATGGGATCTATAAAGGAGCAGAATAACTCCTCACTGTCAGATTAATCACACACACACTTTCCACTTGAACAGTCTGTGTTTGCTATGTCTGTATACTTGACTACCACTTGTTTTCTTGTGTATATATATTAGAATAAATAGATTTCAGTAATTGTTTCTTGTGGTCAGTTATAAGAGAGTTGAGTCGACTATGTCTTCCGAGAATCTTCCTATGAGTTCTTTGTAACAAGCAAAGGTCATCAAAGGTTCATTAGTGAAACAATCGATCTGATTGGCTGGTTGGTCATCTTGTCTTTGCAATCTCTGACTTAAATAGAAGAAGTAAATTATTCAATGTGATATTCATGCGAAGAAAGACTGAGAAATTGAAGCAATACGAATGATGCAAAAGAACGAAGAAGCTGCATTGCAAAGAGATCTGTCTACAAAGAGAAGCAGCAGCAGCATCAGCAGCAGCATAGCATAGCAGCAGGCGGTGCTCCCGTTATCATAGCACTATCCATCTCTTCTCCAGTTGGCTGCCATCCGTCATCTTTACCTAACGTTGGGTTTACAAAGCGCAGGAAAAGCACCGTTCCAAGAGCAGCGGCTGCCTCGTCGGGAAATCTCTTCACAACGACCTGGTAAAATGAGTGGCAGAGGTTGCGCAGCTGAACTGGAAAAGTAGGTCCAGCAGGATCCCTGGCCACCAGATCACATCACAAGTCACGTCACATGTCCATTATAATAAATGCATATTGCACATGTCATATATCATATAATAAATGCACATCACACATGTCATATAATAAATGCACATCTTCTCATCTGGGTTCTATAATCATCACACAAATCTTCTTTTTCTTCGTTTGTGAAAAAATTCCATATCTTCATTCGAGGGCAAAGAGAAACGATCAACTTGCAAATATTTAAAATAATTCACGATATTTTAATACACTGACTCTTAATAACGATGAAAATAATCGGAGTTTCTTCTTCCATGGACATTGGACAACATTCTCCTCTTCTTACATCAGTTCGTAGTAATTTGATGAAACATTAGACACAATTTCAATACATTCAGTTACCAAACAAAGACAAGTTGGGTGATGAAGCCTTTTGGGTTTCTTTTGGTGATGAGGCCTTTTGGGTTGCAGGCCTACGAGACAAGGCAGATTGTTCGGGTTGTAATTACTTATCTTGACCTGCTCAAGGAATAGATCAATAGATGCATAGATCTATTGTGTAGGCCAACAGTCATCCGGCTTCAGCTGAAAACAGTTGAAAATCTACTCACTATGTTACTCTAAGCCTCTGCATCCACAGTTGACATTGTAAAGCATTTGTAGAAGAATCTTGCAAAATAAATTATCCTCATTACAACAACAAATTGACATGACCCTAGGTCTACTGAATGGTGCTGTCTTTGCACTCAATGTATTTCAATCACAATGGATGCATGTGTGTCCATCTGTCTGTTTATCTGCTGTAAGTGTGCAAGTGTGTGTGTGTGCAATGCATGCTGATGGCCTTGAAGGAAGTACCTTTCAGAAGAAGCCACAATGACGTCAAAGACTCTCTGTGTCAATATCATCAGATTCTTTTTGTTGTCTTCGATGTTCTCACCGGATTCCAACCTAACAACAACATTTCACCAACGTGTCACACAAGAATATCACTCTACTTTTATAAGAGAATTAATTTCTGGACCCTGTTGCCTAAGATATCAGTACTAATCTCTAATGAAGCACGTCAAAATTAAAACTGCATGAGAAGAGTTTTATGCGAATGATTGCTAATTAATTTGCAATAGTTTTAAAGAAGAGACGAGACAGAGACGGAGACTGCTGCAATCACCTTGCTGGATCGACTTCGTACGAGACGCCTTGTCTGTCAGCCGCAAACATATCGATGATGAGAGAGTTGAGAAGTTCACGCAGATAGCTGTGACCGTAGATCTTGAAGCAGTACGCCATGATCTTACTCGCTAGACTGTTACCACGGAACAGCGTCTGCATACAGTCGGCTATCTCAACCTATGAAATCAACAGATGAAAAAACAGATGAAAAACAAAACAACATGGAGCCCTGTTAATTACACAGACAAAGACGGGGGATCAGTCAGTCAATAATACGAACACTGTCCAACAGCATCAGCCATTATTCTCATCACAGTATTAAGGCCTCATTAACCAAAGTATTTTGGTTGCCTATCACTCACTCCACCTCTTTACCTTTCTTAGTCTGTCTCTCTCAGTCTATCTGTCTCTCTGTTTGTCTGTCTCTCTATTTGTCTGCCTGTGTGTCAGTCACTAAACAGCAGTTGTCTACAATCTAGATAAGATTGAAAGCAGTCTAACCTCTTTGGAGAACATATTCCAAAGTAGTTGATATAGAAGGTGCTTGGCATCAAAGAGATTGACAAAGACACGAGCCAGCTCATCCTAATAAATCAATCAATAACAAAATCAATCAATAATTCAATCAATCAATAATTCAATCAATCAATAATTCAATCAATCAATAATTCAATCAATCAATAATTCAATCAATAATTCAATCAGTCGGCTCAAGGCAGAGTCAATCACAAACAATCTCAAATCAATCATCAGCTTTAAAAAAATAAAAAAGCAAAAAACTGATGTTGCTCTTGAAAGAACTAAATTCATTAAAAGTATACAAGTTCTGCAAATTATAGCTAAGAAAGAAGCAGAGCTGTCTAGATTTTTCTACATGGTCATCTTACAGACTATTTAAGGTTCTTACAACAATTGAACCTGCTTCAGATCATCAGTGTTTTCAACAGAACAATTGAATGGTCTCAGTTGATGACGAAATTTAATTGCTTCCAATTGAAGATAAGACAAATAAATACTGTTGAATCAGATGAGAATAACATGGGTGAAGTGATGAGTGGGTTCTGTGCATTGGTGAAACTGACCATGTGAGGAGTGGCAACAACGCTGGCCAGCGCCATTGCAATCGGTAGTTCTCCCTTATCTCCAATCATCGTCACCAGTTCAACAAGTCTCTCGAATCGGTCGGCCAGCGCCGTCTCAGCCAACGTTTCAAACTCTGTTCCCTGTTGAAGGATCTTCGTGAGAACCTCCATGAAAGCAGCTCTCGTCTGAGGATCTCTGTGGTAGCCAAGACCTACAGCACACACACACACGCAAATTTATAGACCTTCATTAAGAATCTCTCAAACAAACAAAACTAGCAGATGTGATCCAGATGTGACAGATCATTGTCATCATCGTCGTCGTCGTCGTCGTCGTCGTCGTCGTCATCATCATCATCATCATCATCATCATCATCATCATCATCATCATCATCATCATCATCAGTGCAGCAATAATACACAGATCTGCTATATTTTATGTTTTATGTTGAAATGAAGCAGATGAGAAGTCGTGCATACTCTAATTGTGCTGATAGAGAGAGGAGAGAGAGGCAAGAGAGAAAGAGATGATAGGAGGAAGGAGAGAGAGGAGAGGCGAGAGTTGAGTAAGGCAAGCGAGAGAGAGAGAGACTGATCAATGGAGTGCAAGAGAGAGAGAGAGAGACTGATCAATGGAGTGCAAGAGAGAGAGAGAGAGAGACTGATCAATGGAGTGCAAGAGAGAGAGAGAGAGAGACTGATCAATGGAGTGCAAGAGAGAGAGAGAGAGAGAGACTGATCAATGGAGTGCAAGAGAGAGAGAGAGAGAGAGACTGATCAATGGAGTGCAAGAGAGAGAGAGAGAGAGACTGATCAATGGAGTGCAAGAGAGAGAGAGAGAGAGACTGATCAATGGAGTGCAAGAGAGAGAGAGAGAGAGACTGATCAATGGAGTGCAAGAGAGAGAGAGAGAGAGAGAGACTGATCAATGGAGTGCAAGAGAGAGAGAGAGAGAGAGACTGACCAATGGAG
Organism: Lumbricus terrestris; assembly: GCA_949752735.1. Classification (NCBI taxonomy): domain Eukaryota; kingdom Metazoa; phylum Annelida; class Clitellata; order Crassiclitellata; family Lumbricidae; genus Lumbricus; species Lumbricus terrestris. Next base: position 581,261 of record OX457043.1, on the reverse strand, counting down.
TGCATGAGTCCACTGTCGATGTTGGCATTCAATAGATTCGACATGGCTAAGACGGTGCAGTTGCGAAGGGCGCTGAGGTTGGAGCTGGCACACTTCCTCCCTCCCTCGCTACATTTCTCCTCCGTCGCCTCCTCAGAACAGTCGTTCAGCAGATTCATGAACAACGTAAAGTACCTGCAATGTTCAATCAGAACCAATCAACCAACCAATCAGAAATTTATATAGCCCCTATCAGCACACCGCTACTCTTCAACTAGAAATAGAAGGCATGGCAGTGTTAGCTCCTCATCTTCTTAGGCTGATCAGCACATAAGGCCTCTCCCTCACCATCTTATCTTCCCACCAACAGTGTAGTCTACTGATCATAGCTGAGTTGGAAAGGCGCGCACATGGACCGAGAATCTTCACAAACTAAATTTGACGTCCTATCAAATCTTAATTTAAAATCTCTCTGTTTCCACTTGAACTTGTAACGTCTAAACTGTCTAGAGCTGCATCATGCATATCTCTGCATATCTCTGCATATCTCTGCATGTAAGCAGTGAGTCTTTTATGAGCGTCGTGCATCAGAGTCTACAAGATTCCTTTGATACTTTTGATACGAAGACCTTTGAAGCTCTGCCTTCTAAGTCTTCATTGTCGTTCATCTCAACTTCCCATACAACTGATTTCGTGAATTTCGTCGTAGCTTTTCAAGTGCAGCGTAATTCGGATAATTCGTTATCATGCGAAGATAAAATGACTGAGACGTATGCAAGTGTAAGTAAGTAAGTGGATGAAAAGCAGTGAATGTACTTGAGGAAGAGCTGTGACTTGGCTTCCATCAGATCGCCACGGTCGCTCTCTTCCGGTTGAAGTGGTAGACCGGCCAATAGAGACGCCACGGCTTCCATGCTCGCCTGATCCAGGTCCCTGACGAAGAAACAGATCCAAACAACACAGTTGACTGAATAAGAAAGCAACCACACAGTGACTATGCTCAACACAACGTCACTCATTATGTGGAACTGGATACCTCCTCATGGACACCAACAGGACTGGCACCATGAAGGAAGGCATGAGTGCTGAATACATAAATTCACAGCTCCAAAGAGTTTGAATTTAAATGCTGTAAAATATAAAGTTGATTGTTTCAATCACTGATACACAAACACACACACAAACACACACCCACAAACAATTCCATCTTTAAATAAAATTCCACAATAATTGATGGATACATATAAACTTCAGAAAAACCTCCAAAATTTAGTCATTACAATCGGAATGTCATGTATCTAACGATTATACAGAGAGAGACAATCTGTTTGGAAAGGACGAAGTTACTTTCGAAAAGGAGCCAAGCGACTGTAGGAAAGAGAAAATTTAGAAAAGAAAAGTTACTACAGGAAAGATATTTTATGAAAGAACAAAGTTACTTGAAGGGAAAGCTCATACTTAACTCAGGAAAGGACAAAGTCACTTTAAATGAAAGGAAAGAGTTATTTTATGAAACGTTGAAGTTACTTTAGGAAAGGACAAAGTCACTTTAAATGAAAGGAAAGAGTTATTTTATGAAACGTTGAAGTTACTTTAGGAAAGGACAAAGTCACTTTAAATGAAAGGAAAGAGTTATTTTATGAAACGTTGAAGTTACTTTAGGAAAGGACAAAGTCACTTTAAATGAAAGGAAAGAGTTATTTTATGAAACGTTGAAGTTACTTTAGGAAAGGACAAAGTCACTTTAAATGAAAGGAAAGAGTTATTTTATGAAACGTTGAAGTTACTTTAGGAAAGGACAAAGTCACTTTAAATGAAAGGAAAGAGTTATTTTATGAAACGTTGAAGTTACTTTAGGAAAGGACAAAGTCACTTTAAATGAAAGGAAAGAGTTATTTTATGAAACGTTGAAGTTACTTTAGGAAAGGACAAAGTCACTTTAAATGAAAGGAAAGAGTTATTTTATGAGACGTTGAAGTTACTTTAGGAAAGGACAAAGTTACTTTAGAGGAAAGGACAACATTACTTCAGGAAAGGACTAAGTTACTATATAGAATAGATAAAAGTTACTTAGCAAAAGGACAAAGGTACTTTAGGAAGGCACAAAGTTACTTCAGGAAAAGACTGTTTTACTTATGGAAAGAGCAGACTTACTTAAGGAAAGCACAAAGTTACTTAAGGAAAATCAATCAATCAATTTTCGTTTAATCGACACTTCATGCGGACAGAACGCAGCATGTTACACATAACAAATTTTAGTAAGGTTTTATGTAAAAAAAAGAAGTTCAGTTTATAAGTGACATAAATAGGCTAAATATTGGGTTTAGGGGTCTAGCTAGGTTTAAAAAGACTGTTTTACTTATGGAAAGAGCAGACTTACTTAAGGAAGGCACAAAGTTACTTAAGGAAAAGACTGTTTTACTTAAGGAAAGAGCAGACTTACTTAAGGAAAGGACAAAGAGTGTTTTACTTAAGGAAAGGACAAAGTTACTTTAGGAAGTAAGCCAGCCTCGTCCTCGCAGCTGACCTGGACACGGCAAAGACGTCGCCTTGAACGTTCAGTTGATGTGAACTTCCCATGATCCAATCCGTGAGATACTCGACGAGTTTGTTACGGAATTTCATTTCCTGTCGGAAGGTAAGGTCATCGCGACGGACCATCATCGCTTCCACCAATTGACAAACCTTCGTCTTGATCTGAATCGCGTGGATCGTTGAATCGAGATGACGAACGTATCTGCAATGTCAACCAACAACATCTACAACGCAATTCAACAACAATGCAGAATTCGTCAGTTCCCACGCAAGAAGACCTTCTGCCCATCATCATTATAACATAAACGTCCGATATATTTATAAATCACCAGATCAGATTTATTTTATTTATTATTTCACAAATTTAAATGCATCACTCTTCAAGATAGGCTACTCAGACGCGCTCCCGGTCCAACCATGTCTAAATAAAAGTTTTGAGGTTCTTAAGGGAGTGAACAAGAATAGAGGCAGCACCAAAAGACAGAGAGCGGGAGACCACGTTAAGCTGACGCAACTGGTTATTCAATAGAGATGCCACTTTTCATCAAGAACACAATATTATTTCTAATTCGAAGCAGCAACGTCTATTACGCTGAACGTGTGTCAAATGCACATAATATTAAGACGACAGTTGATGGCACACGAAAAATCAAACCGTAATCAATCGAATATCACGAGTAACACAAAGACAATGAGTTGATTATTTATTCTGGTGGATAAGACGATTGAAGTAAGTTTAAAGTTGAGAATGAACAGAGCAAGCGTTTTTTCAAGAGAGTCGGATTTCTGTGCGTTGCAGATGAATTGCTCTCTTGGGTTTAGACATCATACCTCCAGAGAGACTCCCCTCCTCCCTTCCGTCCATAAAACAGGTGGATTGACTGTTTGGTGTCAAAGGCGAACTACTACGTGTGCTAAAAGAAGAGAGAAGATCGACGAAGCGTGAAGGTGAGTGTTGGTTGTAGACTGTACCTAACGACTGCAAGCATGAGTGACTCGATGCTTGTGATGCCAAGATGGTCGTTCGGTTGTTCTGCCTTGTTCTCCAGAATGTTCTTCATGATGAAGATGACGTTCTCTATGAACATTGTGTTCGTATCTGTCACAATCGCCTGTCACCACAAGAACAACAACAAGAAATGAAGAACCCAAGAAAAGATCACAGAAATTCAATCATCCTCCATTTATATAGCACCAGCAACAAGTGCCAGTGCTAAAAGTAGCGAGAGATTAAGGACCAGTTATTCGTGTAAGAATGTTCAGCCATCACAAAGCAAGTTGAAAACTGTTTTAATAGAGAAATCACTAACCAACTCATTCTTTGATTCAGTCACCTAAGCCAAGCCAAGAGAACAACCTGCTCTACACAAAGAACTCAACTGAATAAAACGAAGACAGTTGGCTTTAACATTGGAACAGGGTTTGTGGTGAGTAAGACCTGCGATGGGGGCAGGTGGGGGTGGGGGTGGGGTGGGTGGGGGTTGTATACCTGTCCAGATGAATCAAAGAACTTGTCAACGAAGATCTTGATCTGGTCGAATAGAATCGGATAGATGTGTGAGTTGAGTTCATGACCAACGAGTTCCTTGACGTGCTTCTGGATCTGAGGACCAAACTTCTCGTTGTTGCAGATGAGTAGCTTCAGCAGATGACCTATGAACCTAAACAATTCCCACATACACACACACACATACATCCATCATCATCAGCTCAGAAACAACAAACAGATAAAAACAAAATCCTTCTTCACCAAAACTACATGTTGTAAATCTACAAAACAGATTCTTCTTGAAGATACTAATGTAAAGATCCAAGCATATGAGAGAGAAGACATGTCCATTGCACATAATTTAACCCATTAGTGCCCACAGTCCCTTTTTAGGGACACAAAGTTATTCGAGTGCAGTCTATAACAAATGAACCACAAATTTATTTTTTCTCTTTTTGCAGTACTTACCAATGTTTCTAGTATTATTCGAAGCGTTTTATTTGTATGTACATAAACATTCTGTGCATAATATTTTCTTATAAAAATCGTTTACGAGAAATTTAGCAAATCATGAATTCATGCTCGAAGGTGTTTTTCTATTAAATGACCTCAGTAAATTGAATAAAGTGAATCATGCTTACATGGTACATCTACTTAGCTTGTGCAGGAATACTTTTGTTGCATGTTTCTTGCGAGCGTTGTAATTGCTGTGCTGCGTTGAACTTGTGTCCCTAAAAAGGGACTGTGGGCATTAGAGGGTACCCTATTTTCGTACAGGCAAAAATAGCTGTTTGTATGGGTTTTTGACCACTGGAGCTTATTAGATCTAATCGTTATGGCAAATTTCTGTACCATCTTAATGCTATAATGTATGTATGTATGTATGTATGTATGTATGTATGTATGTATGTATGTATGTATGTATGTATGTATGTACGTACGTATGTATGTACGTATGTATGTAACTATGTATGTATATATGTATGTATGTATGTGCGTATGCATGTACGTGCGTATGCATGTATGCATCATGCATGCATTTATAATATATTTTTTATGTGTATGTATGTATGTATGTATGCATGCATGTATGTTTGTGTGTGTGTATGTATGCATGAACGTATGTGCGCACGTACGTACAAACGCAAAACACGAACAAACGCAAGTATACATGTACAAATGTACGAGTGTGTATGTAGGGGGCTAGGGTGGGGGGGCGGATTTGGGGGAGATAAAATTTCCCAAAAACCAAAATTTCATGGGTGGCGTACCGGTGGAGGTCGGAGTTAGTGGTGGCGTGTTGTAGGGTGAGGGCAGGGTGGGGGGCAGGTTTTGTTGGAGGGAGAAAAATTTCCCGAAACACAAAATTTCACAGGTGGCGTAACGGTGGAGGTCGGAGTTAGTGGTGGCGTGTTGTGAGGGGGTGGGGGAAATTTCTGGCGGGGAGGAAATTTTTGCCAGAAAACCAAAATTTCACGGGTGGCATACCGGTGGAGGTCGGAGTTAGTGGTGGCGTGTTGTGGGGGGATGTTTGGGGAGGGGGTAAATTTTGGGGGAGATTTTTTCCCCCGAAAACCAAAATTTCTTGGGTGACGTACCGGTGGAGGTCGGAGTGGTGGGGTGTGGTGTGGTGGGGTTGTGGCTGGAGCGGGTCGAATCCTAAATTTCCCGTATAATAAAACAGAGAGCATGATGGCAGCGGTCAACAGGTAGACTGCACGCACATCTAACCTGGCCAAGAGCAACATGAGTTTATCACACCATGTAGGATATGATGCAATCTTCCATAACAAATTAAAACCAATCAGAGTGCTGCCAATGTGATCACACAGAATTAACATACACGCAAAAGATGCAAGAAATGTCTCGTTTCTTTTCATCTACAATATCCTCAGGTGACGTGCAACGGAGACAAGGTGGCTACAGATTTCATGGCTCAGTTGAGATGAGAGAGTGGTGCATTAAATTGCAAAGACCAGATGTCGTCACTTACTGTGTAACTGGGCAATACTGTGGATCTCCACATCCTGGCAAGACGCTGCTCTTTCGACTGTCGAGACTCGAGAGAGTTGAGATGCTGGCCCTGTGCGACTTGTTCTGCAGACAGACGCTACCAAGGGCACAGAGAAAGCCGGTCATATTCGCCCACTCGTTCACGTGGTCCTACGCCAATTCAAAAGAAACACATGTACACACACATACATACCAATAGAATGCAGACATAGAAAATATTAAACACCTACAGATGATGGCGATGATGATGACGACGACGATGATAATGATGACGACGATGATGACGACGATGATGACGATGATGATGACGATGATGGTGTCGATGTATCTGTTGATCTTCTTCTCTGTTTCAGCGAGAACGAATGAGCACAGCCGTAGTTACTCATCTGCTGCTCACCTCCAGCTCATGTTCTGTGCTCTGATGAGACGTTCTGCGTTTCGTGACAGAACGGTGGAATGTTTCTCCGATGACTCCCTCTTCCAGTCGCGTCTTCGGATAGTTGTCCAGATAGCGCGTACTGTTCTCCCAATTCATGAATGTGTCATCCCACGCCTACGAAAACACAACAACCGAATTCATTAATATCCCTACCTACTCAGGTAATATATTCTATATTGCTCTCTGATGCATTTGAGATAATTAACACTAGTACTATGTAAATGATGAGAAGGTCTTTCGTCAGCAGATGTGACATGAATGCAATATATCCCACAAAATCTCCACTTTCATGCAAGACATTCTGCACTGGTAGACTGTATCTTTTCTTACATCATTCGCTAGGGTGACACAACACATGTGAAGCCTGTGCAGTAGGCAAGTACCAGGTTATTAAGCAGAGACAGACACAACATATGCTACAGTGAATCCAGTCAACCTGGTGAGCATCAAATTTCTGCTGTCGTGAACCATAAGAAATTTTACACAGCGCATGTATACACATACGTTTCAGTTTAACATTTCTGTGCTTTGACGTGAGCAAAAATATTTGTCTAAAATTCATAGCTTAAATATTGCCACATTAATATTAAATTAAATATTAAATATTAAACATTAAATATTGCTAGCAGCAGCAGCAGCAGCAGGTGCACTGACTGACCTGCATGTTGCCAGCTGTTGATTGTTCGATCTTCCTTAGCAAAGCCATGATTCGCTTCTGTAGAACCGCTCGTCCTAATCAACAACAAACAACAAACAATTCAACTCAACTATCACAAAAAACAAAAACATAAAAAAAACGTACACAAGTCAACTGCAAGAAAACATCAGCTGACCATTCAGAAGTTGCATAAATTTGTACAAATGATGTCTAACGCATAATCCAATTCCTTCTCATATCAAACCTAAGTCACCTGACCTGAAGAGGAAGACGCAATTGATCAGAGATGAAGGGGGTGGGTGCCAGGATCATCAGACAGTTGCTGTGCACAGGAACATTGAGACAATGAGACAGTCCTCACTCCACACACAGCTAATTGCAATCATCCTCCTCCTCCTCATCATCATCATCATCATCATCATCATCCACTTCCTCATCATCATCGTCAATAGTAATTAGCAAAAGAAAATTAACGTAAACAGAAACGAAATGATCCCAGACAGGATTTCAGCAAGACATATCTTAACGAGTAACATAATTACTGTAACGTTTCAAATTTTTAAATTTTGATCATCATCTTAAATTGCATCGAATGGCAAAACCACAGATGATGAACACATCAAGTCATAATTATGCCGGGAAGCCCTTGTCAGAAACGGCCTCAGTCAGTCAGTCAGCCAGCCAGCCAGCCAGCCAGTCAGTCAATCAGTCAGTCAGTCAGTCTCTGGTGAAGCCCTTCTAGCATAGACCGACCTGTAGTGAGAACTGTGCTAGCAGCTGCCAGCTCCGCATAGATGCTGTAGTTGGGTAGGATCTGAGTGACGACCATTTCGTCCGCTCCACATCGAACATCGGCTTCATCACAGAGCAGACGAAAGCAAGACATGGCTGTGAGAACAGCCTCTATGTCAATGCTCCACAGATACATGAAGAAGACAACCTAGCAACAACAACAAAAGTCTTCAAATCAGATTCTATCAATGAATAAACAGCTCAAACTCATCACAACAACAAAGTCTTCAAATCAATCAACAAACTCTTCATGACAGCAAACAACCATCAAATTTGAGACGAAATTCAGTGCAAAGCCACATCATGCAACAGAATTCGAGTGACAAAACAGCAGCATATCAAAGAGTCAGACAAGAAATGAAGGAGAAGATAAATCAAAAGGAAGAGATGCATAGTTTTTATTAAACCAAAATCAGTTGTTATGTAAACATTCATCTAACCAGAAGCAACATAATCAAAATATTAGTAACTAGCTGTACCCGGCCACGCGTTGCTGTGGCTGAAAAGACTGTCCAACCCTCCCTTTCTAGGTTCCCTCCCCTTACCCCTCCCCTCCCGTTCCCCTCCCCTTCCTTCCCTCGCCTCCCTCCCATCCCCTCCCTTCCCTCTCTCCCTCCCTCCGTCTCTCCCTCCCTCCATCTCTCCCTCCCTGCATCCCTCTCTCCCGTTTCATCCCCTCCCTCTCCTCCGTCCCTCCCCTTCCTCCATCCCTAGAAATATGCGTTTTAGAAAGACGCGCGGAAAACGGCCACAAATGGACGATTTTGTAACGACACACCTTTTAAAACGCGCCCGAAAATGGACGGATACGTCAAAATTCAAACGGATATGGCTGGACTCCATCGACGTATATCGAATGGAATTAAAAGTTGTGTTTTTTTGGTCGTAAAGATTGCGCTTTTTCCCAAAAGGCATTATACAAACCCACTTATGTTCGAATGGAATGTTTTGCAAAAATTTTGAAAACAATCGATCTATAACTTTCCGAGATCCGTCTTGTCGAACGGTAACGTTTTACATTTTTATTTATATAGATAATCATCATAACATTGATTACAAGACGTGTCAATACTTGTTGAATGAGGTGATGAGGTGATCATGTTGACTGTTAGCTTACCTCTAGTTTGATGTGTGCCTGTCTGCAGATGGGAATGTTGCTTCCGACGTTCGCGTATTCCTTGTGCTTGAGTAGGAAGTTGTTGTGACAGATGAGGATATCACGCAACCACTTGAGGATCTCCGTGTAGTTGTAGATCTGATGCTGGATCAACTTCTGAGAGATCGAGAACAACATCTGCGAACTGCACATACAACACACACACACATCAGCCCCACTCTGTCTCTCTGTGTCTATAACAATAATAATCTTCATTTGATCACTCAATCTGACAAACCGCAGAATGATTACAGGTACAGGTTATATGAAATACGGCCCACTATAGCACGACACGCAGGTCGGCTTTACAGCAGTGGGCTCGGTAGCTTAACACTTAATAGCCTAAGTGCTGGATCACTCCTGGTCGGCCAAGCCAGAAGTGGGAGGGGCTATCTTATTTTCAGCAGAACCCAAGTCAAACAACACAACAGAAAAGCGCCAGTGGCAGCTAACAGAAATTTTAATAAATTAATGTCTGTGTGTCTCTCTGTCTATCTACCTTCCTGCCTTCCTGCCAGAATCTCCCTCTCCCTCCCTGGCACGATCGGTGATGTTGACGTGCGTTGACATCTGTCTAACAGGGGTTGGTGTGTGGCTAGTTACCTGACATCCCAGAAGGTGTTGATAGGAGCCTCAGGGTTCCACAGTTCAATGATGTCTGCCTGGTGTAGACATAGCAGAGCCTCCATTGCTTCCTGTGCAACGTCTGGCATCGTCTGTTGATGAACGAGAGAAACGAGACCGTTGATCAACTCCAACGTACTACTCTGGATCTCATGACCAGCCTTACCTGGATTCTAAAACAACAACAACCACATCATCACCATCATCATCATGTTCATTACTAATATCATCATCGTCATACACAAATTGTGAGTAATTATCGTTATCATGCATGTAAAAAGGAAATACACTGATACGGTTAATACAATCGCAAACAGCACAAACCCATTCTTTGTGCTTAAACGACAGCAAAATTGCTTAGACTGATTAAATGTTTAGGCAAAAAAATAGAATTATATCAGGTTAGTAACATACAACACGGTCCAGCTGCTTCAAGATGTTAATGGTACGGGGCAGACCTGCTGACCGGACCGGTTGAAGCTGGGTAACATGACGCGAGACAGACTCAGACAGAGAGTGGCGTCGGACTCCTACGGGCACTGTGCCTAGGGATATTGATATTGATATTGATAACATACAACACAAGAAAAAGTAGGTCAGGTCACTAATGCAAAATTAAAAGGCAGGTCAGGTCACTCACGAGCAACAACAGAATATTAGGTAGGGTCACTTATCGGTACATAGACATAGAAAGAAGGTCAGGTCAATTAAACGGTATAACAGAAATGAGACCGGGTCACTTACATGCAACATAAGAATAGGGTCGGCATGTATAAGACGGACAATTCCGAGCAGAAGGTATTTATAGCTCGGAATTTCCTCCGTTGACTTTTCACTCTTCAGCTTCAGACTCGTCACCTTCTCTCGCAGCGTTAGACTCTGGCAAAAGAAAGAATTAGAAGAATAAAAGAAAACATTTGACACTGTTGACACTGTCACCATTGTCATCATTTTCCTAATTATACAAACACTGTAACTACAGCAGATTACATTAGAAGAACAACACCTTAAAGAGGAACACTAACAAAGACAATGAACTAACATAGACAATGAACTAACATAGACAATGAACTAACAAAGACAATGAAATAACAAAGACAATGAACTAACAAAAGACAATGAACTAACAAAAGACAATGAACTAACAAATAAATGATGACATGAAATAGAGCAATGACACGGCAAATGCAATCAACCATCTGGAGAAAACAACTCTGAGAACTGATTAGCAGAAAGACAAGCGACGAGAAAACCAACGTGATTTATAATCACAGAGAACTAATCAACCTCCTGGCCGTGGGTTTGCTTTAGATGTAAGCCAACTTAAACTCAGTTGTCCATTCCATTCTGCATCATTAAATAAAGACTACTGCACATTGGAACGACTAAAACTGACATCCTGATATTGCAATGGCCAAGGTCTTACCTCATTCAAAAGCTCATTAAATGCCAAGCCTACAATTCTGATGTTGTTTCTAGAGAGGCGTGTGTAAAGTGTGCTGCTTTAAAGTTCTTTTCCAGAAATTCAAAGGTACTTAGATTCTTAACCACAACTCAAATAGTTATATCAGAGTGACGATGATGATGGTGATGATGATGACGACGACGATGATGACGATGATGAGCATGTGCCACAGGTAGGCAGATGGTAGATAGATACCTGTGATATTCTCAGTGGCGCATGACTCATCTGAGTGACTTTGTTGAGAGTATCAGTGAAGAGGTTCCTTAGTTCCGATGACTTTCCATACATGATCTCAATGTTTGGCCACCACGGCAGACGGTGCTATACGCAAACGCAACCAACACACAAACTTCTCATCAACTCCAATTCATAGAACTACAATATGTCTCTGATAACAGTTGTTACCATGTGTGAAAACAACTGAATTCCTAAGTTCATGATAGCTACAGGTCAAGCAAGTAATTATTTCAGAGGATTTTGATTCATCTTACAATTTCACTCTAGATAAGCAATCATTTACTGAAAACCTTACAAGCCTACAATTTAAACCGTATATCATATCATATATTAATATTAATATTTTGATTATTTTTATTATTCCTAATATAACCTAACCCGGTCTAAGAACTTTTACAAATCATCAGTTTTCATCAATTGATGTTTGCTTCAAGCAAAACAATAATAAAACAATAATAAAACAATTATAATAATGGAATTGAGATGAAATCGATTGTTGAGAGATGAGAGGAGAGACTGCGGAGGAGGCTGGGTGAGAATGAGATGCGTCGTCGTTACCTGCGTGATGATGCGATGGAGAACGTTGACGAGTACAAAGTGGAATGTTGGAGGAGAGAGTGGATTGAGGCAGATCTTCAGAAGGTCATTGTTGTGTGGAGTGATACGGAAGCAGGACAGGAAGCAGTCAATCATCAGATCCACATCCTGACTTATGCAGTTCTGGCCACGAGAGAACGGCTTCTGCGTATTGAACAGCAGACCCTGGAAACACACACCAACACAAAGATGAAGAAGATGATGAAGAAAAAGATAATGATGATGACGACGACGACGATGATGATGAAGCAACACCTGGTCATCCATCATCTACGCAAAGAAACGTGATTTACCAGAAATGGATCTTAAATCGTATAAATTTCTTTAGCCTTCGTCAGCGGCCGTTCAATGTTCGGCAAACCGAAAACTACACAGAATATCTTGAATGAATTCGATTGCCAAGTCCTCTCGAAATCTAATTTATGTGTACAGTGTACACAGCAATTTGCTGGAACACTTCATTACAACCTGCTATTGAAGAAAACTCTGATATCAAATTGTAAATCGACTCATAAATCATATTTTCATAATTTAATTCAGTTAAGTCAAAAAGACGGTTTTTGTAGATGGCTATACTATTCCAGTCAGTCAGAACTAACTAATAAATGCATGTCTAAAAGAAATGACATCATCAGGTGAGAGAGAGAGAGAATGAGATATCACATCTGTCATTGACACTGCATGTGATAAAGAGCAAACCATCTGGATCCACACATTAGCTCCTTGGTTCTGCATGTACTTTCTATAAACCCTTGAAGCCGTTCTTTTGCACCAGGGTTCGACACAGAGTGACTCTAATTGGGACAGGTGCTATATAAATGTTTGGAATGAATGAATGGAAATGGAATCTGATCGAGTCCCGTTCTCTCTCTTGTCTACCTTCAGATCCTGTAGAACGGAATGAACGAGAGCAAAGAGAACGTTGGCCCGATCCGTGATGTTGACGTACGTTGACGTCTTACACAGCTTAACACAAGTGACGGCCGCTGCCTCCTGCAGCTGTCGACTGTGGCTGCCATGATGCGGACTCAACGCTCGCTTTAACTCATCTATGAACTGTTTCTAATCAAATAAAACAAAAGACATCATCATCATTGTCATCATCATCATCATCAATGCTTCACGTCTCATCACAACCGTCATCATCATCATCGTCATCATCGTCATGTAGCTTACCACATTCCAATCAAAGCTATAGAAATTATAATTTTAGAGGAAAATCTGAGGAAGAGAAGCAGTGTGAAGAAGACAGAAAAGAGCGACAGGAGGAAGTGGACATCAAAGAGGAAGTAGATGAGAAGGAAGTGGATACGGATGGAGGACATGGATGAGGATTATGAGGAAAAGAATGAGAGGAAGAAGATGTTAACGAGAAGTACAAAGAGGAGGTTCTTTTCAAATGAGTTTCCAACCATCATTTCACAAATAATAAATAAATAAATAAATTATAAATAGCCTAGAAATCATTAAAATGTGAAGCGTGGATTGATGCTGTGAATGTCAACTGACCTTCTTGAGATGCTGTTGAGAGCAGGGTGCGCCACTGTCTGCATTGATGATCTCTTCAAGTATCGGCTGAACAACACACAGACAGACACAAACAAACACACACATACACAAGCACAAACAAACACACACATACACAAGCACACGCATACACAGTCAAAGCAGGTCAGATGGACGAGACACGAGACAGACAACACAAAGCACAAATTATGCATCTCACATACAAACTCAACTTAAGCAGAAGATGAGCAGTTACTTAAGCCTGCCTCAGAAGTAGAAATGAACAAGTACAAGTACATTGGTACAAGTACAAGTGTTAGCCTTCACTTTCTCAGTCTTGGCAAATGAGAATGAGAGACCATTACTATCTTTCTCACCAGCTCATCTTTACGTTCAGTCTACTCATCATAGCTGAGTAATGTAAGTTAGGGGCAGAAACCCTCAACCTATTGGTCAACCATACAGCATCTTAACCACTAGACGATCATACGTCTTTGAATAAACCTTACATCTGATAACAGACGCTTCTTAGCAATTTAATAATAAGCTGCAATAGTTTCATGATCATCATTAACGTCATAATGTTCATCAAAATTTTGAGATTTATAAAAAATTAATTGAGCATGCATGTTAAAGAATTTAGTTTCAGCAATTCATCAAAGCTGGCCATCAGAGATGAAATCGACGCATAAACACTTTCAGACGTTACACAATAGATGCAATAAGTGACATTTATGATGCTGAATATTATAATCATTAGGAATTAGTAGCATCTGATGTCTTATGTACAAGGGTTTCAACTGAAAGATCAGCCTCGAATCAATTGGAAGAGAATCCATGTAAAACATTAATTACTTTACTCGATGCATAAGACGATCTAAAAGCAAGAAACTGCGAAGAAGTGATTGTGATTCGTATCGGTATGATCAGACTGTTGAGATGTATGCAAAGGTCATGACCTTTCTGTCGCCCAGTCTATAAAAGAAATAAATATGGAGAGGATGACAAGGATGAGCGTGTGAATAACGATATAAGGAGGCATAAATAATAAAGGGCCGCATTGCTATACCGGGCAGAGGACAAGCAGCATCATCTGCAGAGGCCAAACACCGGCCTTCTTCTTCGAGTTCTCAGATGCAAAGTTGTTGTAATGTTCAAACAGACGATCACAGCAATCTACAAACGAAAAACAGTCGACAGGATTAACAATTTAGTACGTCTACCATCAAACATCAAACACTGCACCAGCAGCAAAACGTAAATAGGAGATGAAATGAGAAATCAACTCATGGCTAAAAATACCAAAATCAATAACGATAATTAATGATTAAGTCCACAACTATGAGAATGCTATGGATGACAATTATAATAAGAACAATGCTATTAATAAGAACAATGCCATTAATTTTCGCTTTCTCTCAGAATTGGCTCCTTGGGTCTAAGAAAATCAAAAATAACATTAACACGTTTCTCTCACTTCATTCCGAATATCATCCTACAAACACATAGAAGAATAATGATAATAGAAATATCAATAAACCATTAAGTGATGCTATAAATAACAGCAGAAGGAGAGGAGTTGAACTTACCAGCCAGTTCATCATTTGGACGCTTCTGCAAATCTGTGAACTCCTCTGGATAATTGTCCATCCAATGCCATATGGCCTGAAACACACCAGCCAATCAAATGCATGGCAGAACAGCACAGGCCAATCATGTAACAGAACCACACCAGCCAATCATATAACAGAACCACACCAGCCAATCATATACCAGAACCACACCAGCCAATCATATACAAGAACCACACCAGCCAATCATATACCAGAACCACACCAGCCAATCATATACCAGAACAGCATAAAAAAATCACAACCATCAGAGTAAAGATGGCAAGC
This sequence comes from Lumbricus terrestris, assembly GCA_949752735.1. Lineage (NCBI taxonomy): Eukaryota > Metazoa > Annelida > Clitellata > Crassiclitellata > Lumbricidae > Lumbricus > Lumbricus terrestris. The sequence continues at coordinate 565,873 of OX457043.1, read as the reverse complement.
AAACTCAAAAATCAGAGTGAAGTCCATTTAAGTCATTGCGAGACAAGTCTAACATTGGCAAAAAGCAGATGTACTCCTGAGTGAAAACATTCTTACCTTTTCAAGGTTGCTGGCCAAGACAAGTTGGACGGGCTTCTTAAGAAACTTGAACTTGACAGCAGTCTCTACAGAACATCAACAGCAACATTTCATCTACTCAATAACATCTTGAAAATTGTGCTGGAAAAGAAACTAATATTGACTGCAAGTATGAAGAACCTTTATCTAGATAGTGTCTAAATCACAAAAGTTCTGCAAACAATCTATGTAAGCATAAATGCCACATAACAAAATTAAAGTAATTGATAAAACAATGAGAGTTTATTAATTGTTTCACATGTTCATCAAAATCTATTCAATGAATAGGAAGAGGTCATAGATCATTTGAAGATAAAACTGGTTCCACTGGTTGTGGATTCTGCTGCTCAGAGGAGGTAGACACTAGAACTCTTTCAATGCACATTACAGGCCTAGCATTCTAACCAATCCAGATCTCACTAATAGCAATGGTATCAATTCATAACTGGTGACAACAGCACATGAATGAATGGTCATTAGACAAATTATGTGCTGAATGAAAGTGAGGCGATGTCAAAGGTCAAGTTCTGACCATTCAGTAGTTTGATGAGACGTGAACAGTCGACATTAATATGCTGTATGAGCTCCAAGTCTGTGAAATCCGACGTATCTTCACCGGAATTTGACAGAGCAGCTAATCTATATGCACAGACAGACAGAACAGCAACAGATTCAATCAAAGCCAATAAGTGACAGATTAGTAATATAGCCAACTAGGGCATCGTTTAGGGTTCCAACACAAGTTCCATAATGTTTTTCTGAGGGACCAAATCTGGAAAAATTACATCAAAGTGTCGCAGCAAATTCCGAATAATTTAATGCTTTAACTTAGAATGTTTTTCAACACTTGTTTTAGAACTTACTACTTACTTACTGAATAGTATCTAGTCACAGACTTACACTTGGTCTGTACAAGCACCCCAAGCAACCAATAAAAGACTGGTAATTGTCTAAACTTTTGGTTGGAAAATGTCATGCTCTACAATTTAAGCTTCAACTCTATGACCTGTTAGCACAGCCTGCAGTTGAATCAGTTACTATCGTATTGATAACAACCAGTATGCATTACATTACATGTAGTTATTCAGATCCAAGTAGACTATAAAGCAATAATACCTTCTCTGACTCCCTTTCTCTCTCATTCTCCACGGTCAATCTTCATTAATTCAGTCCTCCTCACCTAAACCGTATCTCTTCTTCCCACTCAAGCATCATACTCCACTGGTCAAGCTGCCTATAAGTGAAAGTGAGAAGTTGAGAGCAGCTTCACCAGCTGTGTGGATTTACCTGGCTGAGATGCGGTTGAAGACAGCCGTGAAGTTGTTTAGGCTGAGAGCAAAGAGGACCTTAGAGGCCAAGTGCTTCAACTGAATCACCAACGGATAATCGTTCTGCAGGTTCAGAAACTAAGCAGAAACAACGATCACACAAAATGCATTCAATCCACAACACAATCATAACCTAATCATAACGTAATCATAACCTAATCATAACCCAATCATAACCTAATCACAACATATGTGCATCAAATAAAATCAATTGGTCCTTCTCTCTGGAATTCTCTGTCTCCTTCTGTTCGCTCTACACTTCTGTCTGGAAGTCTCTCCTCTGCTCTGTCTCTTCTCAAAACCTGCTTCTTCTCGCGGGGCCTTGCGCACTGGGAGCGCCTCTGAACGGTTTATAAATGTTTAAATACAATACAAATACAATACAATAAGGACAATTATACATCCCTCTGTCTCTGTGTGTCTCTTTCTATGTGTCTGTTTCTCTCTGTGTCTTGCTCTCACTGTCGGTTCGTGTCCTTTCTCACTCTGTCTGTGTTTGCATTGTTTCTCTGTTTCTGTCTACAATGTCTACATGTGTCTCGGTTTCTCTCACTGTCCAGATGCATTATACAATCGAAATGTACTAAACATGCATTTGCACTTGTCAAATTAGATTTAAGCAATCCCAAAATGTTGAAGATCGCTTGCTAATTAAAGATGAAAACAATTCCATGTCTAGAATTAAACAGATCCAACAACTTCCTTAATCATTTATTCTCATTCAAGCAGTTTCTTTTTCTCTCTCCACCCATTTCTATGGCTCTTAAAACACCCACCAGAAGGCAGAACCTCTCTCTCTCTCCAATCAGATACTTCAGAGATCTTTGACCAAAATATGATCGAATTGAGAAGTCGGCTGACTGTACCTTACATAATTCTGGTAGAAGGAGGCGAACATACATCGCCTCATCCAATCGCGTCGTGTCTTTCGGTTGCTATCAACAGATACAAGAATGATGCAACACATTTGAATTCCATCATCCATACAATCTCTCATATATTGCATTTTGTATGATCCACTTTTCAATGAAAAACAGCAGTCATTCATCATTCATTCAAACATGAGAAGAAGAAGAAGTTCAGAGGAAGATCTGCTTCTAAAGAAAGGACTATTCAAATGTTTTATCACAATCATTAACTATTGACAATTCCTTTCAATATACAGATAAACCAGATCTACAACAGACTTATCTGCACATTTTAGCAACAATCTCCAACCAAGCAAGACGTCAAACTTTTGGCCTAACAATAAATACTATTTTCAAATTCAATTCCCCAGCAATTCAACAACTTATCCAACTTATAAAAATAACACCGCCATTGAAATTGAATATTAAACAAATTGCCATTGAAATTGAATATTAAACAAATCAGTCACTTTGTTAATTCACAGTCTAACGATAAATGACCAGCCATGCATTTCACATCTCGAAACTACTGACTAGCAATTAATTCAAAAAGGACATTATAAATAATAAATATTAAATAATAAATAATAAGGTCCGTTTTGCTACTGGTCAGTGTTATCTTCAATTTATATGAATACAGCTAACCAACGATTAAGAAACTCCTTTAGGTGTGAGACTCTGGTGAATCATGATTTAAGAACAATGTCAAACGTCTGCATAGAAATGATGAAGTCTATCTACATGTAAGTGTTCAAATGAAAGTCATACGCTGTTTAGAACTTTCTCCAACGTATCAAGAATGATGAGCTGAGACTCATAGAAATTCCTCTCAGCTTCTGGTCCAACTATTTTCTGTTTGAAACCAAAAATAAATAACATGGATCAATTAAACTAAACATATCCAAGAATATTACTCATCAGCAAATATATCTTCGCATAATCATCAGCATTACCACAAAGAATCTGATGAATATAATAACTTTCACAAGGGAGCCAGTGTAGTGTACTACAAAATAGACTGGTCACCTGGTGAATGTTCTGACCAAACCTAATCCAATGACAATAGTGATCCTTCATCACCAAGGTACAGAACAAACCAGTGGCTTATCAAAACAAATCAGTGGCTTATCAGTCCTTAATGATGTTGCTGGCCCTGTGATCTGTTATGGCTTCCTCCATTTACCTGCGCCAGATGCCAAGGGTCCTCTCTGACACATTCAAATGCAATCTAAAAACAATCCTCTTTAGCCAACGCTGGGTCAGGAGGAGCGCTCCTGAGTAGTAACCTTGAAGGGGGCGCTATATAAATCCTTGCAATGAATTGATGAATGAATAACAAAATAATTAATTAATTAATAACTAATTCATCTAACCATAGAGTCAACTGATTGTAAGGTCTTCGTCAGACCATTAAAAATAATTAATTAATTAATAACTAATTCATCTAACCATAGAGTCAACTGATTGTAATGTCTTCGTCAGACCATTAAAAATAATTAATTAATTAATAACTAATTCATCTAACCATAGAGTCAACTGATTGTAATGTCTTCGTCAGACCATTAAAAATAATTAATTAATTAATAACTAATTCATCTAACCATAGAGTCAACTGATTGTAATGTCTTCGTCAGACCATTAAAAATAATTAATTAATAAATAATTAATTAATCTAACCATAGAGTCAACTGATTGTAATGTCTTCGTCAGACCATTAAAAATAATTAATTAATTAATAACTAATTCATCTAACCATAGAGTCAACTGATTGTAATGTCTTCGTCAGACCATTAAAAATAATTAATTAATTAATAACTAATTAATCTAACCATAGAGTCAACTGATTGTAAGGTCTTCGTCAGACCATTAAAAATAATTAATTAATAAATAATTAATTAATCTAACCATAGAGTCAACTGATTGTAATGTCTTCGTCAGACCATTAAAAATAATTAATTAATTGATAATTAATTTATCTAACCATAGAGTCAACTGATTGTAAGGTCTTCGTCAGACCATTAAAAATAATTAATTAATTAATAATTAATTTATCTAACCATAGAGTCAACTGATTGTAAGGTCTTCGTCAGACCATTAAAAATAATTAATTAATTGATAATTAATTTATCTAACCATAGAGTCAACTGATTGTAATGTCTTCGTCAGACCATTAAAAATAATTAATTAATAAATAATTAATTTATCTAACCATAGAGTCAACTGTTTGTAATGTCTTCGTCAGACCATTAAAAATAATTAATTAATTAATAACTAATTCATCTAACCATAGAGTCAACTGATTGTAAGGTCTTCGTCAGACCATTAAAAATAATTAATTAATAAATAATTAATTTATCTAACCATAGAGTCAACTGATTGTAATGTCTTCGTCAGACCATTAAAAATAATTAATTAATTAATAACTAATTCATCTAACCATAGAGTCAACTGATTGTAATGTCTTCGTCAGACCATTAAAAATAATTAATTAATTAATAACTAATTCATCTAACCATAGAGTCAACTGATTGTAATGTCTTCGTCAGACCATTAAAAATAATTAATTAATTAATAACTAATTCATCTAACCATAGAGTCAACTGATTGTAATGTCTTCGTCAGACCATTAAAAATAATTAATTAATTGATAATTAATTCATCTAACCATAGAGTCAACTGATTGTAATGTCTTCGTCAGACCATTAAAAATAATTAATTAATTAATAACTAATTCATCTAACCATAGAGTCAACTGATTGTAATGTCTTCGTCAGACCATTAAAAATAATTAATTAATTAATAACTAATTCATCTAACCATAGAGTCAACTGATTGTAATGTCTTCGTCAGACCATTAAAAATAATTAATTAATTGATAATTAATTCATCTAACCATAGAGTCAACTGATTGTAATGTCTTCGTCAGACCATTAAAAATAATTAATTAATTAATAACTAATTCATCTAACCATAGAGTCAACTGATTGTAATGTCTTCGTCAGACCATTAAAAATAATTAATTAATTAATAACTAATTCATCTAACCATAGAGTCAACTGATTGTAATGTCTTCGTCAGACCATTAAAAATAATTAATTAATTAATAACTAATTCATCTAACCATAGAGTCAACTGATTGTAATGTCTTCGTCAGACCATTAAAAATAATTAATTAATTAATAACTAATTCATCTAACCATAGAGTCAACTGATTGTAAGGTCTTCGTCAGACCATTAAAAATAATTAATTAATAAATAATTAATTAATCTAACCATAGAGTCAACTGATTGTAATGTCTTCGTCAGACCATTAAAAATAATTAATTAATTGATAATTAATTCATCTAACCATAGAGTCAACTGATTGTAATGTCTTCGTCAGACCATTAAAAATAATTAATTAATTAATTAATAACTAATTCATCTAACCATAGAGTCAACTGATTGTAATGTCTTCGTCAGACCATTAAAAATAATTAATTAATTAATAACTAATTCATCTAACCATAGAGTCAACTGATTGTAATGTCTTCGTCAGACCATTAAAAATAATTAATTAATTAATAACTAATTCATCTAACCATAGAGTCAACTGATTGTAATGTCTTCGTCAGACCATTAAAAATAATTAATTAATTAATTAATAACTAATTCATCTAACCATAGAGTCAACTGATTGTAATGTCTTCGTCAGACCATTAAAAATAATTAATTAATTAATAACTAATTCATCTAACCATAGAGTCAACTGATTGTAATGTCTTCGTCAGACCATTGATGACCAGCGAGAACTTGTGACGGCTGACGTTAATCAGACAATCTTTGTTCTGCTCAACATTCTGGATTGACTGCGTCGTGTGTAAGCCGGTCCGAATAGGGAGCTACAACATCATGTCAGTTCTTACGTCGTTACATCATGCAAATAATGTTAAGACATATATAACCTACCACTTATGATGGCAGATCAAATCCAAACAGCAGTGAGGTCAGCATTCAGAAGATGAGTCCAATGTGACAGAATGTTTATGGTCCAATCCAAAAGGTTTCAAGTTTCGTACAAAATGACATAAGCTATAGTCCTCCGAATGACATTCATTTGCATTTAACCCTTAGGTTTTCCAGCCCTTCATCCATAGAGTTACGGAAGTTCCGGGTTCAAAGGGTTAAGAAAACAACACCACTTAAGTCTTTCAGGACAGGACAGATCATGAGCTTTCAAGGAGTCTACTGCAGTCATTTTATGGCAAATAACATAATAAAATCTAAAAAGATGTACAGTGATTAGGGGTCACAGCTGAGGAGGCAAGGTCAGAATTTGAGGCAGAAATTTCTCGGCTGGACCATTAGAACGTCTGTTTAACAACTGTTCAGTTTATCTTAATAGATCCAAATATCTTAATAGGTACCGGAGAAGATGTTATGGGCCAGCTAACTAGACATAATATATCTAAAATATAAATTTATATGTTTTCGTAGGGATCTTATGACATTGATCCTGTAATCATGCTCAGTAGATTCATTGGCTGAGATATTTCAACACCACTGACCCCTCCCCCAGATGAATGGGGTGCCTATGTTCTTAATGGCTGTTTTCTCAGATCTACTCATTCTTCATCATACTTCATCACACAATCTTGTCCTTCAGTCTCCTCTTCTCAAAAATTCATCAAATGCTCCTAAATCCATGCTGTACTTGCACACTGAAAAAAGATCTCCAACAGTTCACTAACAGCCCTGCAATGCATGTAACCACTCTGCTGCATTCCCTCTTTCCAATATCATTTTACTTGAGACTGAAAGTTTTCAAGCTATCCTATTGCTATGCTATACTTTCCAGCACTACCCAATGGCCACATCAACCATGATTTTCACAGTAGCAAAATGTTGTATCTTCTTCAGCTTCTTCAGTCAGAATCTGACCTGGCCTCAAAACCGATTAAGAATAAGCATGTCTCACAGGGATTTTATAGCACCATTAAAATAAGCTGGTCTCCATGAAACGACTTTGTGTGGTGCAAATGCAAATCTTTGACTATTCAAATCGAAGATTCGCATTTACAATATACTCACACCATTAAGGTCCTTGTCTACCGACTACTAAACATTGCCTTGTGTTTGTCCCTCTATTTCCAGATGGCACCCGTGTTGCCTCCGTTTAAACGTTTTATGGTCAGAAACCCATTCGCAATTAACGATCGCAGCTAGTAAGAGGGTAATCTAATCACCCTCACCTAATCAAACAGTCGTATTAATAATCAAAGTGCCATCTGACCAGCGCGTTATGTTAAACCCTTGACCGCCTAATCGAACAGCCCCATTCACTGCTCTAAGCTGACCCAATTACCGGTTGGGGTAATTAATCTCTAAAGACAAGAAGCCATTGAGAAGGACAGCCCTCCACTTACAACATTACCCCTTCATATCATCTCACGACCGAATTTTTATGAATGGATCCGCACAGTCAACATATTTCACGCACAACAAAGGACATAAGAGCGGCGCAAAAGCGACAGACCTGCGAGTCGAATCGCGTGATTAGCGACTGCACCCATCCGCCCGGCTTCTGCGTCGCCATTGCCGCAAATTCAGGCAAATCTGGCGACGAATCTTTCGCAAGAACGAGAGACCCAACCAACCCAACATCCGACCGCCATCTTCTCACACCGTCTTCAAGGCCGACGCGCATGCGCGCATCTCATTATCACCAGCCGTAGGCATCGGCTCATTTGCATCTCATTAGCAAGGCTATTTTTAGCAGAATGACATAATGCTCACTCCCACGTACAATTCAATAGCTGCAGCGGCCGCTAGGAGAAGAACGAGGAGAGGATGATGCTGTCCTCCAATGTATCGATCTCTGCTGATTGCAGCTGATAGTCTCACTCTATCGATAGAGAGAGAGAGAGAGAGAGAGAGAGAGAGAGAGAGAGAGAGAGAGAGAGAGAGAGAGAGAGAGAGAGAGAGAGAGAGAGAAAGAGGCGCTGCCCACTCATTCACTCGCCTCCTTCACGCCATTCATGGCGTCGATTGGGGCGTTACGGTCTTACGGATGAGAACACGCCCCCTTCAATGCCCTTCACATCTGTTGGTTTGTCGTCGCCACCCACGCACGCACACAAGCTCGGTCTGTCTGTCTGTCGGTCTGCCCGACACATTGAACACGGAGTGAGGGCAATGACCTATAGACTGGCCTTCAAATGTTGGTGAGTTTGAAGTCAAAACAAGGCCAAAGTTTTGCAGATTAAGATGTAAGATGTACCTCCGATCCGATGTGGTTTCGAACACAGCTTTTTATCTATTAATTATTTTTTATCAGATAAGATCCTAACGCGAACCATTTTGCTGTCCGGTTGATTGTCGCGCCAATTAACCTACGCCACCCGCCTACGCACGTGTGGTAAGGAGCGCCGTTTATCTCGCTGTCTGTCTGTCTGTCTGTCTGTCTCGCTGTCTGTGTCTCTACAGCGCCTCTCCACTCAAGACCGAAAATTCTCAGCTATCCTATCTTGCATGGCTCCAATCCTATGTGGTCAAACGACCACCATAATATCAACAACCATTTTCATCATAGCTGCCTGCGGTCACCTTGGCTTCACCTCGTTGGATTCGAACCTAGCACCGGAAATTGACTGGAATGGACAAAGCAGCCTAACCATTGTGGACTTCATTTCATACACAGCCTGTGTAGGCCTATATAAGCTGGTGTCTCCCCAAACACGGCTTATATGTATAGTAATATGAGACTTACATTACTGCTTATGTAAGGAAGTAGGGCTCCATTTATACAGCGCCATGTGACATCGATTATAAGTTAACTACGTGTATTGCCATGAATGAATATGTATGGTTATGAGAGTATATGTATGTATGAGTGTGAGTAATATGTGATAGAACTGCGCCCTGTTTAAGTAGGCCCAGCTGCAAGTGGAGGACTCAGACCTGATTTAATAGACCGATGACGAACAGAGAACTAGGACCTGCATTTGAGGCCTCGGCGTCTTTACACGTCGATGGCGTGGCATATGCACAGAGACACGCGCACGGACATTAGTAGGACGCAGGCAGACAGAGAGAGATACACCATGAAATAGACAGAGCTGAGGGCAAAGTGTATAAAAGGGAGTGAAGACGAACAATCGAGGCCTTTTACGTTGAACTCGGTGGCAGAGAGGATGTGAATTGCGGCCCGCCGCGCCCTGGCGATCGATGGTCCAGGACGGCGTTAAAGATTATTGGAACTGGAGTTCGTGGAGGCGTTAAAGATTACGGAGGCGTTCAAGAAGAAGTGAAGTTACGTGAAGATTATGCGACGAGTAATTCCGCAGAGTGAGGACGATGTTTTAGAGACGTTTCGGAGGAGCAGAGGATTTCGTGGATGAGCGTTCCACGACGAGGAGGATTTCGGGAATTCGTGAGAGGAATATTCCGAGAAGTTAAAGAAAGCGAGTGAGGCCAGTTCGTCGTCCTCCAGAGGCCAGTTGTTGTCTTCCAGTCGCCAGTTTGTCGTGCGAATTGCGAGTTTGAGAGTTACTGTGCTAGTTCGCTGTGTGCGAGGACGATGCAGAGAAGAGAGGATAAAGGCCCGTATCTAAGGACGATTGTCTAGATTCGATAACAAGGGACGAGTTAATAGATAAGTCTGCGACACGATAGGATTCAACTACGAGGAGAACAGCGGTGAACGACGAGAAGTGAAGCGATCGTTATACTAGGAATAGACGGCAGGAATCGAAGGACGTTGCCGAGAAATTGGAGACTATTACTGATGGTGATTCTGCGAGTTCATGGAAGGAAGGAGGAGACGCTAAAGACGGAATTCTGTGAGAACATATTGAATGAAGGAAGGACTGACACGAGCGATCTGACAGGCAGGTCTCATTATTATTGTTGTTGATAGTGGGAAAAACCCAGGTCTGAAATTAACCCGTATTATTGTTGCTGTGCGCTAGGCTAGGCAGAGTGAAAGAGTGAATGCTATAATTAGTTTCTTTGATTATATTGCGCTATCTTGTGTCTTGATTGTATTAATTGACTGTAATAAAGACATAGCTACGGCTATTGGACTAAAATGTCTCGGCTTTCTGTAAGTAATGACGGGGATGAGAATGAGAGTGAAACTGGACGAGAGGAAAGGGACGGACAACGATCTTTAGGCCAAGATTCCGGACTGATGGCCATGTTATCCAATATAAACCGAACGCTTTCTAGTGTCCACGACAGACAGCAACAGATTGACGATCGGGTTAGAAGAATGGATGAAGGTCAACGTCAGATTGACGATCGGGTTAGAAGAATGGATGAAGGTCAACGTCAGATTGACGATCGGGTTAGAAGAATGGATGATCGAATACGAGGAGTGGACGACGGACTACATGGATTGTCCGACCGACAAAGACGGTTAGAGGAACGATTCACGGAGATGCCCTACGAGACAGACCTAGTATTAGCTGACCCAGATGAGGAGAGAGGAAGGAGCGCGACATGGACATTAATGAGGGACAATAGACGTACGGGTTGGCAGGACGGAGAAGAGGACAGGAGAGAAATCCGGCAGGAAGAGGAAACAAGGGACCAGGAAGTGAGAATTGCGAGAACGGAGGAAGAGGAGGAGATTAGGACGAACCCAGGTAGTGAAGAGAAAACTATCGAAGAGCAATGCGATTCCGCGCCAAAGGCTCGGCCGACACCTCGAGAGGAAGAAGGGAAGGGAACCAGTACAGAGGCTATGCCAGATAGTCGGAGAAGTGCCAGACTGATGAATAAGACTAGGCCCGACTATGCACAACTGGATAGGCTGGGGTTTCCCACCCAGGCCGGTTACTCCGCTATCGTAAGGGAAGGGAGTAGGGAGAGGAGTGAGGAGAGGGCCTCGATGGTCAGAACCGAGGGGGTACCCAAACAACTGGGGGTAGCGCCCCAGTTGGCCCTCTCGGGGACGACAACAACGTTCAATAGGGGCCAACCCCTTTTTAGGACGGGCGATGGAATGGCAGACTGGGGAGGGTTGGAGGACGGACGTTTGGGGATCCCTCCCGGTGGTGCCAGACCAGGCGGCCCACGATTAAAAAGGGGGGAACGTTACAATGGCGACGAGGATGGGATTCGAGTGGAGTACAACGACTAAAAAGGGGGGAACGTTACAATGGCGACGAGGGTGGTGATGTGAGAGTGAGAACAGAGCGTTACAATGATGAAGAGGCTGGTGGGACTCATGTAAGACAGAGAGACGAAGATGTAGATAGATTTGGAAATGAAAATATGGATGAGATGAGAAATTTTGGACATAGAATAGGAGGACAAAATGAAGAAGAGAATAGAGGTGGAATATTAGTTAGAAGAGAAGAAGGAATTAGGAATAAAGACAGACAGAGAACTGGCTATGACGAAGAAGAAGAACGAATGAGGATATTTGACTGTAATGAAAAGAGATGGACAGAAAGTGCGACGAACAGAGGAAACGACAACCGACAATTAAGATTTGATGAACGTGTGCATGATGAGTATGAAGATGGTGTTGTTTTTGATGATGTTGGGCCGAAATCTAGCCACAGGCAACTAAACCAAAATTACGAATCTATTTTGGGGGATCCGAGAAGCGGATACGTGAGTGCTTCAAAAATACTCGCAAGAGGGCGATACGAGAATCTGTTGCCACCGCAAACGCATATGTACTCTGGGCACATGATGACTAATGAAACAGCAGTAGAAGGGTTGCCAAGGAGAATAATAACAATGGGGTCGACGAGCTATGAACAATCGACTACAGCACAACCGAGACTGAACCATACGGCAGCACAGCAATACAAATCAGTGTCTCAAACGTACGCTGCCACGCCAAAAACATCCATCGCAACACAGACTATGGCAAATGAGATCAACGACCAAACGAGTCGACCGACTATCGCGAGAATCGGGAGGAGAAAATTCGAACAGGCACCGGCGACGTCGTCTTCCGAATTTTCTATCGACTACCGGGTAGAACTCTGTGACTCTGTTTCTCTGTTTTATTCTTGACGCCAAGCGAGGAGGAATTCAACGGACGAGAAGCACGACCAAAACGCTTAATAAAGAAACCTAGCCGTTGTCAGTAATGTTGCGCTAGATAAAATGTATTACAAGATGATGCTTAATTAGAATGCGTAGAGACTATTAGTAGAGTAATGCTATTGAACTGTCTTTAACTGTGGACGTGCATAATGATCGAGGAAAGATTTTGTTTTTAAATTAGTAATGAGAGTGCTATTGATGATATTATCGGATAATTAAGGCTTATGGAACTACTGAGCATATTATGAGGCGATTAGTGACTGCATACTTGCAGAAGACATTGAAATGTTATATTGCTATGTGCTAGATTTATATTGTGGTGATTGCATTTTACTGCTTAAGGTATGACTGGTTGATGAATGGTTAAAATAGGCCTAACTATTGTGTACACGCAGTCAATATAATCGTTCCTCATGCTTCGGAATTAGATGGGCGGGGGTATTGTAAGGAAGTAGGGCTCCATTTATACAGCGCCATGTGACATCGATTATAAGTTAACTACGTGTATTGCCATGAATGAATATGTATGGTTATGAGAGTATATGTATGTATGAGTGTGAGTAATATGTGATAGAACTGCGCCCTGTTTAAGTAGGCCCAGCTGCAAGTGGAGGACTCAGACCTGATTTAATAGACCGATGACGAACAGAGAACTAGGACCTGCATTTGAGGCCTCGGCGTCTTTACACGTCGATGGCGTGGCATATGCACAGAGACACGCGCACGGACATTAGTAGGACGCAGGCAGACAGAGAGAGATACACCATGAAATAGACAGAGCTGAGGGCAAAGTGTATAAAAGGGAGTGAAGACGAACAATCGAGGCCTTTTACGTTGAACTCGGTGGCAGAGAGGATGTGAATTGCGGCCCGCCGCGCCCTGGCGATCGATGGTCCAGGACGGCGTTAAAGATTATTGGAACTGGAGTTCGTGGAGGCGTTAAAGATTACGGAGGCGTTCAAGAAGAAGTGAAGTTACGTGAAGATTATGCGACGAGTAATTCCGCAGAGTGAGGACGATGTTTTAGAGACGTTTCGGAGGAGCAGAGGATTTCGTGGATGAGCGTTCCACGACGAGGAGGATTTCGGGAATTCGTGAGAGGAATATTCCGAGAAGTTAAAGAAAGCGAGTGAGGCCAGTTCGTCGTCCTCCAGAGGCCAGTTAATTGTTGTCTTCCAGTCGCCAGTTTGTCGTGCGAATTGCGAGTTTGAGAGTTACTGTGCTAGTTCGCTGTGTGCGAGGACGATGCAGAGAAGAGAGGATAAAGGCCCGTATCTAAGGACGATTGTCTAGATTCGATAACAAGGGACGAGTTAATAGATAAGTCTGCGACACGATAGGATTCAACTACGAGGAGAACAGCGGTGAACGACGAGAAGTGAAGCGATCGTTATACTAGGAATAGACGGCAGGAATCGAAGGACGTTGCCGAGAAATTGGAGACTATTACTGATGGTGATTCTGCGAGTTCATGGAAGGAAGGAGGAGACGCTAAAGACGGAATTCTGTGAGAACATATTGAATGAAGGAAGGACTGACACGAGCGATCTGACAGGCAGGTCTCATTATTATTGTTGTTGATAGTGGGAAAAACCCAGGTCTGAAATTAACCCGTATTATTGTTGCTGTGCGCTAGGCTAGGCAGAGTGAAAGAGTGAATGCTATAATTAGTTTCTTTGATTATATTGCGCTATCTTGTGTCTTGATTGTATTAATTGACTGTAATAAAGACATAGCTACGGCTATTGGACTAAAATGTCTCGGCTTTCTGTAAGTAATGACGGGGATGAGAATGAGAGTGAAACTGGACGAGAGGAAAGGGACGGACAACGATCTTTAGGCCAAGATTCCGGACTGATGGCCATGTTATCCAATATAAACCGAACGCTTTCTAGTGTCCACGACAGACAGCAACAGATTGACGATCGGGTTAGAAGAATGGATGAAGGTCAACGTCAGATTGACGATCGGGTTAGAAGAATGGATGAAGGTCAACGTCAGATTGACGATCGGGTTAGAAGAATGGATGATCGAATACGAGGAGTGGACGACGGACTACATGGATTGTCCGACCGACAAAGACGGTTAGAGGAACGATTCACGGAGATGCCCTACGAGACAGACCTAGTATTAGCTGACCCAGATGAGGAGAGAGGAAGGAGCGCGACATGGACATTAATGAGGGACAATAGACGTACGGGTTGGCAGGACGGAGAAGAGGACAGGAGAGAAATCCGGCAGGAAGAGGAAACAAGGGACCAGGAAGTGAGAATTGCGAGAACGGAGGAAGAGGAGGAGATTAGGACGAACCCAGGTAGTGAAGAGAAAACTATCGAAGAGCAATGCGATTCCGCGCCAAAGGCTCGGCCGACACCTCGAGAGGAAGAAGGGAAGGGAACCAGTACAGAGGCTATGCCAGATAGTCGGAGAAGTGCCAGACTGATGAATAAGACTAGGCCCGACTATGCACAACTGGATAGGCTGGGGTTTCCCACCCAGGCCGGTTACTCCGCTATCGTAAGGGAAGGGAGTAGGGAGAGGAGTGAGGAGAGGGCCTCGATGGTCAGAACCGAGGGGGTACCCAAACAACTGGGGGTAGCGCCCCAGTTGGCCCTCTCGGGGACGACAACAACGTTCAATAGGGGCCAACCCCTTTTTAGGACGGGCGATGGAATGGCAGACTGGGGAGGGTTGGAGGACGGACGTTTGGGGATCCCTCCCGGTGGTGCCAGACCAGGCGGCCCACGATTAAAAAGGGGGGAACGTTACACTTACAACTACAATTTAAAATATTATGATACGAGACGAGAAATGTTAATCATTTGAAAGAATAATAGAATAATAATCTGTTGTCTGATTGTAAAATTTGTGCAATTAAGGAATGAGGAATAAAGGAATGACAATGAAATGGACAACAATAACAAACGAGTGAGTCATTGTCATTCTTAAAATGCATCAAGTCTTTTAACAATAACCCGTAACAATCGTCACCATTCGTAACAATTACTTTTAGCTGATAACAATACTACCAATACTACATCGTCAGAAACGTCATCCAGAAAACCGTGATGGCTCTTCTTTTGCATTCACAAGATACTTAATTAAAAATTTATCACTAGAATTATTGCTAACATACTTAATACAATTGAAACTAAATACAACTTTACTGCTACTTTTTAAACTCTAATTTCAATATATTGAAAAATAATTAAATGTCACTGAAGATGCTTAAAATTCAAGCTTTAGATTGGTCAAAGTTACGAAATGTTTTCTCTAATATTTCTTAGTCATCAAGAGATTTGCAGCGCGTACAACCCCACACCTCCCCCCCCCACTTTTCTTCCAATCCCTCAGCCAAAACTAACTTAAAACATTGGCGCATCAGGCAACTGAAATATCTCCACAGTAGATGTTGTCAGTTGTGTTGTGTGCAGTTGATCCTGAATTCTTCATCTATCTTAAGTCATCTCTCAAACTTTCTACCCACAACCCCCGGCACCTCTTCTCTTCTCTCATTCCTATAATTTGACAACTAAAACGCTGATCATCATATTATCATGAAATGAATAAGTTAAAATAAGTTAGTCATCCGGTGAGATATCGATCATCCGCATTCACTCGCATCATCATCATCCTTGGGAAATGAGAAATGGGTCACTTCCAGAATTCATCTCTCCTACTGCGAGCTCTTTCGAGGACTTCCGATGCGAGTGAACAACTCGACGCAAGCGATCGAGCGGAAGAGACGGACATCAGATCTTCTTCATCGATCTGAACGCATTTGTCGTCTGTAACATTGTAACAACCAATATATATAATATATAATTATATATATTACGTAGTAATGTAATCTTTGCACTTCAATGTTCAATGTTCATAGAGCGAGTCTATAGAACCGACCACTTAGAGTAATGCAATTGTTTCCTTACATTACCCAATCCCTCGTTACACGAGAGTTCACGACGTTGAGAGATTTACAATCAATTTAATAATATTAATCTTTGCTTTGTCATCACGGCATCACATTAGCATAGATCTATATAAGAAAGTCTCTCCTGAATACATTAAGTGAACTGACCAAACTGATCGAACTGACCATGATGTCTTGTCTTCCATTGTCTCTCATCATCATGATGCTCGCCTCCTCCTTCCCTCTGCCGACCATTGTTGTTGTTGTTGTCACTGATGAGTACATGAGTGTCTCGCGTTGGTAGACCATGTGACTTCATCGTAGTCGTAGTTGTCGTCAGCTGAGACGGACGACTAACAGACGACGAAGTCTAAACAGTTGAGAGAAGAAGCAACGTTGTCAGCAGATTAGAAAATCATCTATAAATTGAATTGATATTATTCTGATGATGACGTATCATAGTGACGACATACATGTATCATGATGTATGGCTTTGATGAGGTGAGATGCTTCACCACCAATTCCTGTGCCATGACATTTCAGGTCCTCTTAACATAGATCCCATGCTATCCAAAGATTCAAATACCGTAAATATATGATACTTGGTATGCAAATCAGCATGTCCGTCCTGATGCACAGAGATGGAATGCTGGTTTCGATGTAATGGAGCCAACCAGGCAAGAATTAAAATTAAGAAATTATTTCCAACCTAATCATCTCTGGTTGGCAGCAGAAACAGCAGCACAGTGTATCAAGACAAGAGGTGAACATGGTCTTGCCAAGATATCAAAAAAGAGAAGTAACTGGTCATGAGAGACTGAGGCGTTGGAAAAATCTTGACTGTTTCATAGATCAGAAAATCCTAATCAACAACATTGCTTAATCCTAATCAACAACATTGCTTAATCCTAATCAACAACATTGCTTAATCCTAATCAACAACATTGCTTAATCCTAATCAACAACATTGCTTAATCCAAATCAACAACATTGCTTAATCCAAATCAACAACATTGCTTAATCCTAATCAACAACATTGCTTAATCCTAATCAACAACATTGCTTAATCCTAATCAACAACATTGCTTAATCCTAATCAACAACATTGCTTAATCCAAATCAACAACATTGCTTAATCCTAATCAACAACATTGCTTAATCCTAATCAACAACATTGCTTAATCCAAATCAACAACATTGCTTAATCCTAATCAACAACATTGCTTAATCCTAATCAACAACATTGCTTAATCCTAATCAACAACATTGCTTAATCCTAATCAACAACATTGCTTAATCCTAATCAACAACATTGCTTAATCCTAATCAACAACATTGCTTAATCCTAATCAACAACATTGCTTAATCCAAATCAACAACATTGCTTAATCCTAATCAACAACATTGCTTAATCCTAATCAACAACATTGCTTAATCCAAATCAACAACATTGCTTAATCCTAATCAACAACATTGCTTAATCCTAATCAACAACATTGCTTAATCCTAATCAACAACATTGCTTAATCCAAATCAACAACATTGCTTAATCCTAATCAACAACATTGCTTAATCCTAATCAACAACATTGCTTAATCCTAATCAACAACATTGCTTAATCCAAATCAACAACATTGCTTAATCCTAATCAACAACATTGCTTAATCCTAATCAACAACATTGCTTAATCCTAATCAACAACATTGCTTAATCCTAATCAACAACATTGCTTAATCCTAATCAACAACATTGCTTAATCCTAATCAACAACATTGCTTAATCCTAATCAACAACATTGCTTAATCCAAATCAACAACATTGCTTAATCCTAATCAACAACATTGCTTAATCCTAATCAACAACATTGCTTAATCCAAATCAACAACATTGCTTAATCCTAATCAACAACATTGCTTAATCCTAATCAACAACATTGCTTAATCCTAATCAACAACATTGCTTAATCCTAATCAACAACATTGCTTAATCCTAATCAACAACATTGCTTAATCCTAATCAACAACATTGCTTAATCCTAATCAACAACATTGCTTAATCCTAATCAACAACATTGCTTAATCCTAATCAACAACATTGCTTAATCCAAATCAACAACATTGCTTAATCCAAATCAACAACATTGCTTAATCCTAATCAACAACATTGCTTAATCCTAATCAACAACATTGCTTAATCCTAATCAACAACATTGCTTAATCCTAATCAACAACATTGCTTAATCCAAATCAACAACATTGCTTAATCCTAATCAACAACATTGCTTAATCCTAATCAACAACATTGCTTAATCCAAATCAACAACATTGCTTAATCCTAATCAACAACATTGCTTAATCCTAATCAACAACATTGCTTAATCCAAATCAACAACATTGCTTAATCCTAATCAACAACATTGCTTAATCCTAATCAACAACATTGCTTAATCCTAATCAACAACATTGCTTAATCCTAATCAACAACATTGCTTAATCCTAATCAACAACATTGCTTAATCCTAATCAACAACATTGCTTAATCCAAATCAACAACATTGCTTAATCCTAATCAACAACATTGCTTAATCCTAATCAACAACATTGCTTAATCCTAATCAACAACATTGCTTAATCCTAATCAA
This sequence comes from Lumbricus terrestris, assembly GCA_949752735.1. Lineage (NCBI taxonomy): Eukaryota > Metazoa > Annelida > Clitellata > Crassiclitellata > Lumbricidae > Lumbricus > Lumbricus terrestris. Next base: position 546,922 of record OX457043.1, on the reverse strand, counting down.
CAACATTGCTTAATCCTAATCAACAACATTGCTTAATCCAAATCAACAACATTGCTTAATCCTAATCAACAACATTGCTTAATCCTAATCAACAACATTGCTTAATCCTAATCAACAACATTGCTTAATCCTAATCAACAACATTGCTTAATCCTAATCAACAACATTGCTTAATCCTAATCAACAACATTGCTTAATCCAAATCAACAACATTGCTTAATCCTAATCAACAACATTGCTTAATCCTAATCAACAACATTGCTTAATCCAAATCAACAACATTGCTTAATCCTAATCAACAACATTGCTTAATCCTAATCAACAACATTGCTTAATCCAAATCAACAACATTGCTTAATCCTAATCAACAACATTGCTTAATCCTAATCAACAACATTGCTTAATCCAAATCAACAACATTGCTTAATCCTAATCAACAACATTGCTTAATCCTAATCAACAACATTGCTTAATCCTAATCAACAACATTGCTTAATCCAAATCAACAACATTGCTTAATCCTAATCAACAACATTGCTCACCGACTTCACTTTCATCGTTTTCATCTGATTCGTTGCATTTTCGTTGTGTGAAGAATTCACTTGCTTCATCCGACCCTTCACATTTGTCGCCTTCAAACCGTTACCATAGCCACTCGACTCTGACCCTTGGCAACACAAACAGAATTAACCAATGCAGTACGTACAGGAAACCACTTTCAAGAGCATCCACGTAAGAAAAGGCTACACATCATTGAGCATAGCATGAAGTGATTCTGCGACGTCTTTAAACACAGTGAATGCAGAGTTGAGACGGCCAAATCCCCGCAATGACAGAAACTTGCACCAACTCAGCTATAAAATAAATTGTATGCTACAAACATCATTAAAAAGATAAAGAAAGCCACACACTCATGAATGAATGAGTGAATGAATGAATTAATGAATGAATGAATGAATGACAAAGATTCCTATGTTTTCTTACTTTCTTCATAAGGATCTGAGTTGTATTCACGCGATGAATCATCGTAGTTGTCGCTCTCATTCGCATCAAAATTCCTTGAAGGAGCAATGACCCTTTGACCTTGAATGCCAGGAGATGCTTGCGTCAGGTGCGATCGCTTCCTCTGCTGCTGCTGCTGCTGCTGGTGGTGCTGCTGGTGGTGGTGGTGGTGGTGCTGCTGCTGGTGCTGCTGGTAGTGGTGCTGGTGGTGGTGGATGGGTGGAGGCCGATTCCTTTCCACTGGATATGCATTCTCTTTCTCTGCTTCCGAATAGCTGCTTCCAGTTGGAGTGATGCTTTCAGATCTACATTCAAGCCATTCAATTGAAATCAATATCTCCATAGATGCCTCCATGCATATAAATAAACAATTAAACATATAAATAAACAATTAAACATATACATAAACAATTAAACATATAAATAAACAATTAAACATATAAATAAACAATTAAACATATAAATAAACAATTAAACATATAAATAAACAATTAAACATATACATAAATGTATACACTATATAATATATATATAAATAATTTTATATATATATATATCATACATAACCTATTTATTTATACTGTTACTACGGTCAAATATAATCCTGACAAGGTAATCGAGCCTCAATGAGTCAAGTGACCTGCTTGATTTTACCTCTTTACCATTCAATTGAAGTTCTGAGTCTGTACTGAACACTGCTATTGTCATCTAATGGTGTTGATGCTCGCTCAATAAATTGCTTACTTACTTACTTATTAAGTTACTTAAAAAGGTCATCGCAAGATACAGAAGCAGAGCGAAGGAGAGTTGTGTGCTAGTGTTGATCATTTCGTTTCTACCTGGCAGATATTTCCTGCTCAGCTGACAACAGTGGAGTTGATTTTATTCCAAACTGTTTCTGTGTTTTTTCTACAGATCTTTTTGCCGCAGACGTATTTGGATGCAACCTAGAAATAACAGCAGCACAGAAAATATATGACACAGAGAATCTAATTGAAAGATGAAGATAAGAAAACTGTCGAGTCAATTTCACTCGTTCACTCTTGGTCTTGTCTTCTTAAATTGCTTATACACAACAGACTGCTACCTCTTTGTCTCTTCTACATATTGACCATTGACCCATGGCTTGATGCACCAACCATTCATGCCTTCAGTGCATCAGACACTAGTGCAGCAGAAGTTATTAATTAGAAAAAATAATTCATGAGTCATTATTGAACTGTGAATTTATGCCAACCCCATATGCTCACCAGTTCTGATTATCTGTCCAGGGATTCAGGGAAGTTATTAATATTCATATTATTCATATTGATATTAATAATATTCATATTAGTAATATTGATATTATTAATATTCATATTAGTAATATTGATATTAGTAATATCGATATTAGTAATTATATTGATATTAGTAATTCATAAACACTTGCTAATTAGGCAACTATTCCAACTCTATGTTGACAACAGACTCTCCTCCTCTCTCCTCTTTCACTTCACCTCTTCTGTTCCTCTGGTGAAGGTCGTGATGAGAGAACGCTTCCATTGCTCAGTGTATCCCACAGTTCTGCGTTCTTCGCATAGAGTTGAGCGAGATGCTCACGTGAGAAGTGAGTTCCCTGCGCTCGCTTCCTGTACTCATCTGCAAAGCGACGCAACTCCAGAACCTCCGCATACCAAGAGGCGGATGATGATGATGATGGAGGAGGAGGAGCCGTTGATGGCCTTGCATGCAACTCTGGCCCTGGATCTTCCTAAAGATAACATTCAGTAGTTAACACATAATAGCTACATGTATAAAACACATGTCCACATCAAAACAGTTATGTGGTCACTTTGCATCAGATACAATCTGATATCTAATCATTTCTATAGCACCATGATCACAATATTATTATATGTCCACAATTTAGACAGCAGCTGATGTTTACACTGAATAAAAATAATCTTCGTTTAATTTTAAATAGACACGCTGCAGTATGATAACAAATTCATAGTAATAAGAAGTTAAATATACAAAAGTCGAATTTAAATTTTCTGCTTGGCAGCCATACAAGGTGCACATCACATCCTACTGCTATTTTTACCAACTCATTTCCTGAATGGAAGGCTGAGATGACCTTCAGGGTGTTACCAGTACCCCAACCCAACCCCCAAATAGAAAGAAAGGGGCATGATAATATGGTGAATGAGAGGCAGCTGCCAAGATCTTTACAAACCCTTTACAACATCCTTCTTAAAATTGGCAGCAGTAGAAATGCTGAGATACAAAACTCTCTTCTAAAAAGACCGGCAAAGGCACAAGCACCCATCTATCCAATATACATGGAGTCATCTACATATATACTTCGTTTATTCAAGAAAAACTAAGTTGACACACCGCAACATGGACAGGCAGAGACAGAGGCAGAGACAGAGGCACAGACATATGAAGACTGAAAGAGCCATCCCTGACCTTAGCATGCACTTTCTTCCACGCTCCTTCGTCATACAGATAATTCCATGGAGCCATAAAGTTGCGTGAGTATTCCGATCGGTATTTCTTCTTCGGTCGGCCGTCATCCTGCGTCGTCATTGCTCCATCATCACTCTCCGCATGTCTTACCAACACACTTGAGTCAGTTGCAGCAGTCGAGACAACAACGCCGTTCCGCAAATTAGGCTGAGTCGGCATTTCTAACAGCAGAACCCCGTCTTATATAAAAGGTCTCAGAAACAAAGACTTCGCTCTACATAAAATCTGGAAGCGCTGCCATTGATGACATGAGAAGTCAGTCAGTTGAAGATGTTATCCAAGAACATAAATAAAAATATCTTTGCCACCAAACGTCTCGCTCTCTTCTTTTTTCGCTTAAACAATTCTCAACGCATCAAAATATTTCACAAAAATTAGCTAAAGATTCATTTACATAGAAAATGCAAAATATTCCTGCATTGTATAAGTTCAGTTACATGGTTAAAAACATTCATTTATTTACTCATTTATTAATTATTTGTTAATCTCACACACACACACACACACACACACACACACCATTTATATAATTTTATATAATTATATAGTATATAATACATATAAAAATGTTAAATATATATGCAAATACCTTTCAGGCTCTTGCTTCTCCTTATCTGAAATCAGAAAACAGTTGGAAGAAGTTACGATGAGGAGTTTTCCCAATTGATGTAACTCATGTTGTCATCCGGATGACAACAACGGTGATCATGGTTTTACAACCAATGACAACCAATATACAACCCATAATTTAGAAACTGATGATAACATGGTAAAAGCGCATGGTAGTGATGGTAATGGTGATTTCAATGTAAGATATCTAAACATGCATTCTATCTCATAAACAAAACACCCTCTTGTGTCAGAGTAGAGAAGAGTTAAGAAATGAAGCATTGAGAAAGACTTTGCTTGGGATGGACCATGAGGAAAGTCCTTCACTCACAGTTGCTCGATTGCATAATAATAATAATGATTACTAATAATAATTAATAACAATAATAATTAATAATAATAATTAGTAGTAATAACAATGATGATGATAATTAATAACAATGATTATAAATTAACGTTAAACACTTATTCTGAGCAATTTCTCAGAATTAACGATCGAATGTAAAATCGAAAACCTTTGGTTTCTTTGACTGATCAGCCGGGTGCTTGCTCTGAGGATGATGGGGAGGTAGGTCATTCTTCTTGTTCTGTGTTTCGTGCTCTGTTGGATGATCCCAGGCCTTGAATTGAGCCTTGTATTCGCTGTCCTCTGCCATGTTGCTTGAGCGGAATAACGTCAGGTCTGGATGGCTCTTGTAGACCACCTACAACACACACACACAAATGAAGTAAAAGACTGACAAAATGGATCAACCATCAACATCATGACCACCATTGTTATTCTTATTACCATCTTTATTATTCTTATTGTTCTCAGCAGTAGCATTGTTACTATTGTTACTAAGTACTGCACTTATTACACACAAATGATATCCAGATAGCGTGGAATGCTGCTCCAAACAACAGATAAATATCACTATCAGTGGTAGTAGATGCATTATTATTATAATTAAAGTATAACTGGACCTTTTTAAAATGCCAATTTTTATTGAATCAGCAATAGATGGCGTTGAGCAACTGTGAGCAAATGATTTGCTCAGCCTTGATCCTACACAGCACATGCTTTCAGAGGAGACTCAACACCATCCTACAGTGTCTGCATTAATTACAAAGTTCTAATTAAATATAACCAGCGAAGAATATGGGATGAAGATAAACATCAAAAAGACGAAAGTAATGAGAATAAGTAGAGAAGCAAAAGGGGAAAAGAATATGAAAATAACAATCAATGGAGAAGAAGTGGAGCAAGTCACTGAATTTTGCTATCTCGGAAGCCTAATATCGGAGGATGCGAAGTGCCACAAAGAAATCAAGAAGAGGATAGCGATGGGGAAAGAAGCGTTCACGAAAAGGAAGGAGCTATTGAAAGGAGGATTGAATCGAGACATCAAGAAAAGAATGGTCAAGGCACTAATCTGGAGCGTCACACTGTACGGAGCAGAGACCTGGACGATGAGAAAGGAGGATGTCAAACGAATAGAAGCGTTCGAGATGTGGATATGGAGAAGGATGGAAAGGGTCAGCTGGACAGAGCATAAATCAAACGAAGAAGTATTGAAAAAGGTGGAAGAGGAAAGATCCTTGATGAATACAATTAGAACAAGGCAGAAGAACTGGATGGGACATATACTGAGAGGCAACTCCTTGCAAAGAGACATAGTGGAGGGCAAAATGGAGGGGAAGAGGGGAAGAGGAAGACCGAGGGAAAAGTTCTTGGACTGGATGATGGAGGATGGATATGGGAAACTTAAAGAAAAGGCACAACACCGAGAAGAGTGGCGTCGTTGGGCATCTGGACCTGCCGAGAGGCAGCAGACCTAAAGAAGAAAAAGAAGAATTAAATATCGAGCCTCAAATAAAAATCTAAAATCGCCCTTAAAATACCAGAAGGGGAAAAGGAAATAAATCAGAGAGAAAAGATTTGAAGCAACAGCATTCTCAAACGCCATCCATATAAAATATTCTCTTAGTTCCTACATCATGTAACAGATCGATCATTTGCATCAAATGAATAATTGGATATGCCAATTATTCAGTGAGTCAATTTAATCCGTAGACAACAGACAACTGCTGCTGCTGCTGCTGCTGACCGTTTCAGCCGACATCAGAGGAGATGACTTGATCGGATCTCTCCACTGGAATTCTCTCTGGTATTCGGAGAAGCGAATGGGACCGTTCGACCGGTGAGGTGCTATTCCAAGACGATACTTCACGGAGTAGTTTGGTGGCAGCTGGAGAACAAGAACAAGAAACAACGGAATTAACGATCAAGTTATTATGGAACTAAATATCCTTTTAAAAGCCAACATCAATAAATAGGCATGAATAGCAGGGAATAAATAGAGCTAAGAATAGCAGAGAATATCTGGAAGTAAACTGGTTGTTTGTTGAGATATGAAGTTCTGTTATTGCACAAAGTGATGTTAAGTACTGAATGATAAACTAACCACAGTTGCTGCTGCTGCTGCTGCTGCTGCTGGTCTTGTTGCTCTCTCCTGATTGGCTGATGCCTTTGCTTCTGTTGATCTTCTTTTCTCGTCCAGTTTCCTCGTCAGTCGTTCTTCGTCTCGCTGTCTTTTCTCCGTCTTCTGCTGAGATGACATCTCCTCCTTCAATGGAATGCCACTTCTGCCTTTTCTCTCCCATTGCTCTAATGGTAAGCCATTGCTGCCATCCGCTGACTCCCCTTGCCCCAAAAGACGTGGCGTTGATTGTGTCGCAGCACTCTTGCGTAGAATTCCCTTGTGATTGTGATCAGTGAAGACCGTCCTCTCATACCCTCCTCCTCTGTCTTCCCCAATCACCTTCTGAGACGGAGAACGTTCCTTCGCCAAATCCAGCTTCAATCCACCGTCACCCTTTCCCGTCACCCTTGTTGGCTTTCCCGTATCTATGACAACCCTGGGAGGTGGACCACGCTCCTTCGACCTGCTCTGCCGCTCCTTCTGGTGGCTCTCGTGTGGGGGAACTGGGTTGTGGGGGCGATCGTGGGGGTGATCGTGGGGATGATCGTGGGGGCGATCGTGGGGGCGATCATGGGGGCGATCATGGTGGTGTGCTGGTCTTTTGGGTAAATTGGTCGAGTGGTTGGGGTGAGAGACGACTTTGTCTGGTCTCTGATGATGACGTCCTGGTGACGATGATCTGTCCTTCTCCTTCACACAACAACAACAACTCAACATCAACAATTACACATTCTGCTGATCGACAACTAAATGAGCAGAATTTAACAGGATTGATGTAGACAGCTAATGAAACTCAGTGAGTGATGAATATAAATCAATTAATTAATTAATTAATTAATTAACTGATCGACTGATGAATGTATTGACTGATCTGTTTCCTAAATGACATTGTGCCTGATTTGATTGATAGATTGATTATCTGATTGATTGATTGATTGATAGATTGATTGTTTGATTGATTGATTGATAGATTGATTGTTTGATTGATTGATAGATTGATTGTTTGATTGATTGATTGATAGATTGATTGTTTGATTGATTGATTGATAGATTGATTGTTTGATTGATTGATAGATTGATTGTTTGATTGATTGATTGATAGATTGATTGTTTGATTGATAGATTGATTGTTTGATTGATTGATTGATTGATAGATTGATTGTTTGATTGATTGATTGATAGATTGATTGCTTGATTGATCGATTTGTGGCGAATCACAATTGCTTGATAGTTGAATTACCACATTTCTCAATCCACTCATAGCCAAACAACTCACACGCAAGAAAGCAATGAAACAAATTCCATCAAAGTCAACTAAACCGTTTAAACATCCAGAAATAACGATAGAATAACAATAAAAAAAATGTCAAATAGCATATAATTAAAGAACTCCCTCACTCTATTGCCTTTATTGTCTTGCATTGGCAGACTAAAACAGCAATGTCTTTCTCACAAACTAATCTACTAAGAGATGCTGCTACTGTTACACTAATCGTCACACATAATTATTAGTCATTAGATGCATGCTGAGAAAATTCTGTCAAATCCTCACATGTGCTGATCTCGAACGAATTCGATATTTAACATTTTCATTGAACTTCGACTGGTCCCCTAGCAGCATGTAGTCGTCTTGCTGGTTCCCTGTTGACGGATGTTGCGTTGCTATGGGAGCGGTCTTCTTGTATTCAATCGGTTTCTTCTTACGTTGCAGTTCTGGTTCCAATACTACGCAACACAAGAAATTAAGTCCATCACTAAAAGAGTTTCAATTCAAATCTTAAGGCTGGTCGCAAGAAATCACATGATGCTGATATTTAATGCACAACAAATATCACACCAAAACACCCGGCCACATAAATCCCAACTCTGTTGCACGATGAAGGAAGATTTTGGCAGTTAACAAACTGGAAAACGGTGAACCATGAACATCCATGTGGAAAAGATAAACTTGTACATGTGATATGGTAGCTCTCAATTGTAATATTAGATGGCAGATTTGCAGTGAATTCACCAATTCTACAATTTATGAAGGTTGTTCAAGTTCAAAGGAGTAATTCCACAACAAAAATTTTCAGCAGTTGTTGCTTAACTCACATAGATCACCATTTTATAACTCAGCCCTCAGCTCAGTAAATGAAGAGAAATTGCAATTCATCAGTTGTTTGCGTAAAACATTTTATGAGCAACATCAGAGGTTAACCCATCTTTTTCTAATTTAGAAATCTGTAAAATTTTCAACCCGAGCTATATTTTTACGTTTAACAAAGTATCTATAGCAAACAAAATCAAATGTCAAATGGAATAGAATTTGGTTTTAAACTTTCATTTAGCAAAGAACCAACAGAATTAAATCTTTAAACCCTGGAAAACTTATGATGCTGCACTTGCCTTGTCTTATCGGACTTGCACTGTCCGACCTTTTCTTACTCTGCAAAGGAGGCTCCATGCCTAACAAACAACACATCAAAACCCCATCATCACCATCATCATCACCATCACCACCACCACCACCATCATCATTGGCAACAACGATATCATCACCGTAAACACCATCATCATCTTTACCGACATTATAAATCGTCATCATCGTCATCATCAACAGTGACGCTTTGTTCTTAAGTCTGGATTTCATGAAATATTATGATGACGAACGTTTGAATGTGAAAATCTATCTCGTACTTGATTTTGAGATTGGATATCCGTCGAATCTTTTCTTCCTCTGCAAAGGTGGCTCAGCATTCATATCTACACGCAACACAAATCATAGATTGTTCATATTTATACACAACACAAATCATAAATTGTTCATATCTACACACAACACAAATCATAGATTGTTCATATCTACACACAACACAAATCATAGATTGTTCATATCTACACACAACACAAATCATAGATTGTTCATATCTACACACAACACAAATCATAGATTGTTCATATCTACACACAACACAAATCATAGATTGTTCATATCTACACACAACACAAATCATAAATTGTTCATATCTACACACAACACAAATCATAGATTGTTCATATCTACACACAACACAAATCATAAATTGTTCATATCTACACACAACACAAATCATAAATTGTTCATATCTACACACAACACAAATCATAGATTGTTCATATCTACACACGACACAAATCATAGATTGTTCATATCTACACACAACACAAATCATAGATTGTTCATATCTACACACAACACAAATCAAAGATTGTTCATATCTACACACAACACAAATCAAAGATTTTTAATCAAGACAAGTGTGCGTGTCTCTTTACATGTGCAGTCCTCTTAAACATGCAGTAAACATGCAGATATTCATTCTAAAAGACTCAATGATGCTACAGAGTTCGATGGTTAGGCTGTTGCAATGTCAGTCAGTTACTGCCAATCAGCCATTAAGCCAGGTAGGCAGTGACCATGTCAAATGACAGACATAGCACTGCTCAAGGGGAATGCATAATTAATTAACCACTGGAATTTATAGGCTGCCAAAGTATGCTTTTTGATGCATATCATTATATACGTCTAGTCCTCAGGGCATGAGCAGTCAACTTGGTAATATTACAGAATGTCTTGAATCTGATTGGTAAAACTGAATGCAAGAATACGATTCATCTAGTGGATAATGAACATTATTTCCAAAGAAATTCGATTTATGGTAATCGTTGGGTGACCATTGGGTAACATTATCTGGCACAAAGAGCAGTAACTTGTGATCATCCGTTCATGCAACTTGTGATCACCCATTCATGCTATGACTTGTAACCACTTTGATCACTAAACAAAGATAATTCTTAGTTTTTAATAAATAAGCAAAGCTTGTAAAGCATGCACACTAAGCTAATGTCAAGACAATTAGCAAAGAAATAATAAGCGAATAAATGTTGCCAGTTTGGTTCCTGCGGTCCTTAGTCAGCAAGGAAGCAGCAAAACTTTTATTTACTTGCAATGTTCAGAATTAGTAAGGTGTAACATTTCACATGCTGTATGGGTGAAAATTCATGGCAACTATCACTGCACACTTTGCAAAGCTCCAAACATATCATCAGAGTCAGTTTGGCAACACATACACTGGATGCAGGAATCATAGGTGAACAACTATTTCCATAAGATAAAGCAAAGCAAAATCTTGCACAAAAGTGCAGAATTTTGCTCCAAGCTTTGTGCAGTCAGCCATGCAGTTCAGTCCTAAGTACCTAGGTTTGGTGTCCCCTGCCCTGCAAATGGTTCCTCATCTGGGTTCCTGTGCCTCCGCTTAGGGTCTCTAAACTCCTTCGTATATTCACTAGAGCCCTGAAATAGAATGTGTGCAAAATATAAAACAACAATTCCGTTTAAATGATGGTGTCAAGCAAAACATAAGCAGAATAGCATTCATCTGCATAAAACCACATAGTTATTTGCACAAATTCACGCTCATTTCAGCCATGACTATGACTGAAGAAAGATTATATCTTAACTTCATCACTTAATCTGCAGAAATTAACGCGTGGCTGTTGCGAATATCACGTCTACAAAATCTGCGTAGTGTGGCGTTTGAGTTTACCATAATTCGCTCATAACTGTCTGCGTCCAATAGTGAACGCTGAATAATTTTACAAAATAATAATCCAGCAACTTCAGGCGGCAACCATGGCCTATGGTCCTATGTTGTGACTTGTCTGCATAAACAACATGTCAGGGCGGGTCCTCAAAACATATTTATAGACTATCAAATTTTAAAAAGTAGATATCACTATGCCTCACTTTGAATGTCACAGCCATCGCAGATCTCTCACAAAAATCTGTAGTTAATCGCGAGTTTGCATTAGCTCGTTACATTAAACCTTTTTAATTCAAACCTTCGCAAAGTTTGTGGATGTCGGCTCCGTAACCAAGTCGCGAGCGCACATCGGAAAACTGTTCGCTTCCAGTGTTGCCACTGAGGTTTCTGAAATAAACCCAGATTTTCTTCCGAAAAAAACCCAGAAAAACCCAGACTATTCATATAAGCTATTTTAGACCCCCTTTGTTTCAATTAAGTTGGTTTTTCGCTTGTTCGCATGAGGATTAACAAAATGTTCGTCAAAAGTGTCGAATAAAATGTAATTACAAGTTTAAAACTATAATTGTCAAAGTTGTCAGAGACTCGGGATCCATATAGGCTATACTGACAATAAGCTTAATCGATATATTCATGTGTGCCTGCGCAGCGGGTTGAGTCTACCAGAATTGTAGCCTAAGCACATAACACACATGGCTTAAGTTTACAAAGTTTTAAAGTTGTCCGAGGTTTCCAGCCAAATTTGCTTAATACACCAGCAATCCAACGTTTTAAACACCTAGAACATTAATACTCTGCAACAACTTGGCTATTATACCACTAGAGGATTGACCTGACCTACAGTGTATAACTGTATTTGCATGTTATAGATGTAATACGGCTTTACAGGGAAAGAGATCGAGCGGCCTGACCTATTTTGAAATGTCAAAATGGTTTATTTCTCTGCAGAACTATTCTTCAGGTTATAAATTATTTGTGAATTGACAACATGAGAACTTGATTGTGGAGTCTAAAATTAAAATTAGTGGGAAAATTATGTATCACAGCCATTTTACATTGAATTTCACAGAATATTCATGTGTTGTAAGTACAAAATGTCAACTCACCAAAATAAACCCAGATCTTGCCAAAAAAAACCCAGAAACCCAGACGAAGGCCAAAAAACCCAGATCTAGGGGAAAAAACCCAGCTGTGGCATCACTGTTCGCTTCGTTCTGCTACATTAGACGAATTTTCCTAGCACCTGATTTTTGTGTGTCCCTTACGTCAGTTTTATTCCAATCAATCGTGAATTTTCTTTAGCAACAGCGTCATCATCAATCATAGCGTTCATTTTCATTAAGTGTCGGGTGTTGTTCCTCTGCGACCACTGCTTGCAATTAATTTTCTTAGGTTATGCCGCTTATGCGCCATGAATTCTTATCTTTCCGTCATTCTTTATTTAATTTCTTACTAGTTGGTTGCCCGGGAAATTTAGGATTCGACCCGCTCCGGCCACAACTCCACAACACTACACCCACCACACCCCACCCATAGGCGCAACCACCCTATGGGACCCACGGGACGCGTCCCCCCCAACTTTTGAGTGGTCCCCTAGCTTTATTATTATGGTCCCCCCAACTTTTAGGACGTGATTCATTATGGTCCCCCTCAACTTTTAGGACGTGATTACGCCTATGACCCCACCACACTCCGACCTCCACCGGTACGCCACTCGATAAATTTGGGTTTTCGGAAAAAAAATTCCTCCTCCCAGCCTCCCCCACCTCCACCCCCCACCCCCACCAACCCTCTACCCTCCACACCACCCCACCCATCCACGACCTCCACCCCCGCCCCCTCACCTCAACTTATTGTATTTGTATTTTTCGTCGAGATTTCAGACCGAGCACTAAAAAAGGTCATCAACTTTTTGGGGCCCGAGAAAATATTTTTGGGCGCCGTTCGTCAACAAATTTAGCCCATCCAAGAACAGAAACCAAACTCCGCCCATGGTACTAAGTACTAACTATATTGACTATAAGTTTTAAGCAGCCATACTATCGATTGTGCTAACGTAAATTAACCTACAGCGTTCTGTCTGTTGTTTATTGAATTAAACGAATATAAAATACGATAATTATATCAAACGAAATTATTCTTAATATGATTTCTGCCATAATTATGTTTATTTAATGCAGCCTTTCACATCTTTGCACCCTCTGCGTTAGATGTGTTTCTGGTTAGACGAGGCTATATCAACATTCAACAGTGTAATAAAAAAGATCTTGACATTGCTGCTCTTAAGGTTCGAGACAGCGTCAGATTACTTACTTACTTACTTACTTACTTACTTACTTACTTACTTACTTACTTACTTACTTACTTGAAGAACATGGCAAAAGATTTCCGGTGACGGAACTCTTCCTTTTTGATATAGTTATTGTACCTTACTGGACAGATTTCTATCGTAGGTTGGATTTAACTCTTTTTTTATTGTGAAACTTGCTCAATCGTGTAACTTTGTATATTGCAGAGCTTGGTAAATTTTAATCTTGTGAATTCAGAAGTTTTGTGACAAGACCTGCAGCTATGTTTTAATGTAGAGAAGTTTTATTTGTGTCAGAGATGTACATGTGGCTTGTCGGAAAATGGCGGACAGCATCGTGCCTTTTACACACAGTCAAATAAAACTTCATTTTAAAACTCGTGTGTTTGTGCTTACTCCCTAACCCACTTTAATGCCCTCAAACTCATTCTTGTAGCTTGCATTGTTATAATTTATCGGCTTTCTGAAACGAGCCAGTTATCAATGCAATGCTTCACCAGAGAAACTTTCGGCATAACTCCGAACGGCGGTCCCAAATTAATATATATATATATATAGTCTATATCGTCAAATATTGTAATTGTCACACAACAACTTTAGGTACTTTCCGAAAACATCCGACTTGTGGCTAAAGCGCCACTGGAAAGCATCATGCTGATAAACTTTGTCCAACGTGTTGATGAAATAGAAGCTGGATTTATGGAAAAAATAAAATGGTTTTCTAGCTTAAATGGAAGCTGTATTGATGATTTTCATTCATGTATTTCAACATGCATCCAGCTTCTAGCCTACTTCAGATCTAAAATTACCTTCTATTTCTCGCTCGTTATTTTCGTCAATCCAGCTTCTATTTCATATATAAATATACCCTCATCCAGCTTCCATTACTTAAGCGGGCGTTTTTCATCAATCCAGCCTCTATTTCAGAACTTGAAACACCTTTATCCAGCTTTTATTTCTCATGCGTTATTTTCGTCAACCCAGCTTCTATTTCACCTCTAAAAGAACCGTCATCCAGATTCCATTTCTTTTGCGTTTTTCCATCAATCCAACCTCTATTTCACCTGTAAAGACTTTCACCCAGCTTCCAATTCTCAACTGCTGGACCAGTTGGATAATTAGCCCAAGTTTGAGCAAATATACCTACAGAAATAGGCTGTGCGCAGCAACGGGGGTGTGCGCAGTATGAAAATAGCATGGAAAAACAGCAATTTTAATTTGGGACCGCCGTTCGGAGTTATGCCAAACTTTCAGTTGCCAAGTTGCACAATTAAAATCAGGGTCTGTAGCTGATGTGCTTGTGTGCCACATATTTGGTCAAGCTTCTTTGCAATTCACTCTTATTTTGTTTCAGTTCTGTCAAAAATGGTGACCACAAAGACCGCCAAGAAGACCCCTTCTGTTCCTGAGACACTGAAGCTGCGTGCTATCAGGAAGAAAAAGCAGACCCGCCTCGCCAGACAGACAAAGCGTCAGGTTGTGCTGGTAAGGTAGTTCACATATCTATCAAGCTTTCACATTACTGATCAGCTGGTTTTAAATTTACAACTGGGATCTTAGTAAACTGAAAAGACGAATAACTCTGATAAAAGATTATAGATTCTTGATGAAATAGCGATGAGTTCATTGAATTGAAAAGGAATAAAGCGTCTTTGCTTTTATTGTTATAATTCTGCATGAAGTGTTCTGCACATTCATTTGAACTTTAAGACTATAAGTTAGTGTTTTGAGTATGTGGCTGTGGTGTTTATGCATTTTTAACAGTCAGTGTGTCGTTTAACCATCCGAGTATGATGAAAAGTAGGAAAATGCTAGGATTGATGCCATAGTTTAAATTCTGCTCTTGGTGCTTGGCATCAGTGTTGATGTCCTTTAGAAATTTTCTGATGTTCTATTTTTTAGTATAGAAATATCTCAACATTTTGCTTGTGATGCTGGGAATGACAACATTTGTTGCTGATCTCAACATTCAATCAGTTTTTACTTAAACTTATGCTATATGTTTTCTGTTCTAAAACACTTAACAATTTTTCTATACATTGGAATGAGGCTGAACAGTGAACATTGCTGTTGTGTGGTTTGCAGAAGAACGCAGCGAAGAAGAAGCTGTACTTTTCTCTGGCTGAGAAATACGCGAAAGAGTACAAGCAGAAGGACAAGGACGACATCATCAAGGCGCGCCAGGCACGCAAGCACAACAACTTCTACGTTCCACAGGCAGCTAAGGTGGCTTTCGTCATTAGGATCAGAGGGTCAGTTGAAACAGCTCAGCATTATTTTGTATTTGGCCATTTTAGCTCATGAATAGCCTTTCAGAAGCACTCGCAGTGCCGTCGACCCTGAAAGAAAATGCAGAATTTGAGCCGAGTGACGTGAGGAGTAATGCTTGTCTTAGAGTAGCTGGCTTTGGCTTGTACTCTTTGCATTGCATGGCAAGCCCTGTAACTAGCCAGAGTACTCTGCCTTGTTCTAAGCTAGGCTGTTTTATGAATATGTGCTTTCATTCTGTATTAATATGTTTAGAGCATAGCAGAACTATATATTAATCTTTGTTGTGTTTCTGTGTAGATTTAATTGAATTTCGTTAATAAATGATTTTTCACTTATAATTAAAACAATGCATGAACATTGAAAAATGAAGTTAAAAGGGGTTCACTTAAAAGTGCGATGTTTAATGGAGTACGATGTCACTGTTTTCTTTCCATTTCTAAAATCCATGGAATCCATTGTAAGCCAGACAAAGTGATTTCTTTACTATAGGTGATGAAATATATTTCCATTCATTAGTCAAGACTTGCTTTCTACATATCACCTTCTGCACAACTCCAGCAATCATGCTTCTGTTCCTTAGGTGTAATGACATTGTAACTAGACTAAACGCTTTAAATGAATAAATCATATTTTTACTCAGATTTTGCAATAAAAATTAAATGAAAAGATTGATTTGTTATGATATTTTGAATGTTTAGTATCAATGGAATCGCTCCAAAGCCGCGCAAAGTGCTGCAACTTCTTCGCTTGCGTCAGATCAACAACGCAGTCTTCATTAAGCTGAATAAGGCGACGATTAACATGCTGCGCTTGGCTGAGCCGTACATCGCTTGGGGGTGAGTAGCCGATTAATGACTACAGTTGCCGTGAGGAATTTCTCTATTTCTATATGATAATTGTTATTAACCAACAATAAGGAGTTTTAAAATAGTGTTAAAATTAAAATCTCTTGGATAAAAATTTAGTTGGCACCTACGAAGTTCTTTTGGAGATGTGATTATAGATCGCTGAGGCGTTAAAATCTGAGCTTCAACGGATATTTGTAGTGAATCTGGAGTTTGTACTTTATATGATGAGCTGCATTTGAATTCTCACCATCCATCGAAAGTTCAGTAAAGCATCACAGGTGCTGACCAGTTAAGGAACTGCTGCTGCTGCTCAAGATCGCTCAACGGTAACCATCTCAAAGCTCAAAGTCTTGACTGTTTTTATTAGAGGCTAAGGACTCATACCCATGGCCTGCAATAATCTGTGGTAGGAGCATTGTTAAGGACATGGCACAAACGAAGCTGAATTCATTGTTTTTATGTCTTTTTTAATCTCTACATTCAATTGATGCATGTCGTCTCTGTGCAGATACCCCAACCTGAGTATCACAAAGAAACTTCTGTACAAAAGAGGTTTCGCTAAGGTTGAAGGTAGAAGACTGCCGCTGTCCAACGAAATCATCGAAAGAAAGCTGAGTGAGTGAAGAAGCAAATTCTTTTGTGAATTACAAAGAATTACGAACAATTAACTGTTGTCTTCAGCACTGTGCTTTAGCTGTGCAGAAGCATTCTGAAATGATGTTGGTAGGTAGTCAAGATTTAATGTCTGCTAGTCTAGAGGTATTCTCGTGTCAAGTTTACATCACTCATCTATAGTTTATTGGTTTAGTCTTTCCTTAGGGTTAGCTAATGCTGTAAATTCTTTAGTATTTTAGCAACGACTGGAGACGGACTGCTATATAAAGTGCGTTATGTTGGATGGATGTTGACAATTTTGTCCTGGACCTCAGTTTCAAGTCCTGGTGAAAGTCAGATGATGTCATGATGTTGATATCTGTTGATTGTAGAAAAGCTGATCTGTGTGGAGGATGTGATTCATGAGCTGCTGACGTGTGGGCCGCTCTTCCAGAAGGCAAGCAACATGCTGTGGCCGTTCAAGCTGTCGAGTCCGAACGGTGGATGGAGGAAGAAGGGACGCCACTACGTCGATGGCGGTGACTTTGGAAACCGCGAAGAGAAGATCAACGTTCTGCTGAAGAAGATGATCTAGGTGTTAGCGGCGGTGACAGACAGAAATGCTTGTCTCGAATTGTCAGATTCTCGAACTTGTTTGGAGTAATAAAGAAATAAAAATCTGTCAGAAAGAAATTAAATAGGTTGCCTATTTTTCTGTGTGCAAAGAGCTTATTTTTTACCGTAGGTTTGTCAAAAACAAAAAGATTTGCACTGTTGCAACTGCTATAGTCTTTAACAACAGTTATTGCCTACTCCCCCACGTGATCTCACCCCACCCCGATTGCCTTCTGTCTAGGTACAAAGTTTTGGATTAATAGCTGCGTTTGACCGAAAAATTTGGGGATTTTGCCCCCCCTATCCTGGCCCCCGTGATGGGGTAGATTCACCAACACTCCGTGGGGTGTCTAAAACTGGAAATGCATTCTACGGACACAGAATCTTCTCTTTAATTATATAGGGGTACATACGTTTTGTTAAGACCCCGTTTGCAAATTGCCAAAATCCGTTGACCGTCCCTGCATATGTGATATATGGATGGTCCCTAATAATACCCATTTGCAGAGATATGTGGACGGTCTTTGTGGTTAGTGGGTGGAATTGTGTTCAATTACAGTTTAGTGTTCAAATCCACAGCTCTGCTTCATGGCAGTTTGGTTTCCGTTCTTGAGGGGCTAAAAAAGAACTTGGGCTTTGTTGGGGCTGAGACTCTGTCCAGAACGAGCGTCACCGACAAATATTTTCTCGGGTCAAAAAAGTTGATGACCTTTTTTTAGTCCTTGGGTTGAAATCTCACCGAAAAATAAAAATTTTCTCCAGACAAAAATGGTGACTTTAGTCTTTGGGCTGGAATCTCGCCGAAAATACAAATTTTCACGGACCAAAAAGTTGCGGATTTTTTGTCATTCTGAGGCTTCGCATTCGTGAACAGAACCATTTTGCCCAAACAAATATATGAGTCTGCGCCTTTTTGGGGGAATAAGCCCAGGAAAAGATACCGTTTACAAGGTAAAAAATTGAATCTGGGTCTTCTTAGGGGCTTAGCCCCTGATAAACTCCGCCCATGCTCTGCTTATAGCTCTCCTAGAGATGACCAGACTCTAAAGCAAACCCCCAATTGGTAGCCAAGGACTCCTGTCATTTCTTGGTGACCAGACCCTAAAGCAAACCCCAATTGGTAGCCGTGGACTCCTGTCATTTCTTGGTGAAAAGACCCTAAAGCAAACCCCAATTGGTAGCCGTGGACTCCTGTCATTTCTTGGTGAAAAGACCCTAAAGCAAACCCCAATTGGTAGCCGTGGACTCCTGTCATTTCTTAGCCACAGTGCTTTAGAAAAGACTTGAGTTGAGAGAAGCAATTTAACCATTCTTTGTTGGCCAATTTTTCATAATCAAAATAGAGGCTAGGAATAAAATGTAAAATTCAAGATGTATTCGTGTTTAACATATTTCTTTACATCATCCACTCTGAATAATTTACACAAAATGGGAACAAATTACAAAAATGATATCATGCAGACCATAGAGTACAATTAAATTACATATTCATCTTAACAAATTAAACTTTAAAATCAATTGCTAAATAAGATGCCAGTCATTTCCAACGTTTGATTCTATTGGACAGCTGTAAAGAATCAGTCGTCTCCTGTAGATGTCACCAGTTGAAAGAGAAGCGACCGTCGGCCAGACAATAAATAGCGGCATCAAGTGAAATCCACATCAAGTCATCGCTTAGATTTGAACCGTCTGCTTCATAAAAGATGCCACCTGGTGACGAATCGCTGCACTGCATCTCCTGGCGACAATCTAGAGGTAGCGACCGATTAAAAGGAATGTAATGCAGACCAAGAACGAAACAAAACTGTTAGGCTACAACACAAAATGTTGCTGTCAATAAAACACAAATATTACACACAACCAATATTCATTATGACACTTCAACTTGACCAAATATCAACTATTCAAAGGCACTTGGTAACCACGAATATGGAAAATTCTCTATAATTAAATATAGAATTTTTTAGTGAACAAGATGTCAATGAAGTTAAACCCTCTTGATGCTTCATTTCGCTAAAAGATAATGCTGATAAAAAAAGAAAAACTTGTATTTCAGCTTACCCCTTCAACAAAATTGGACCATGAGCAGGAATTACTATCATAGTAGGCTACACAGTGAAGTTTTACATAAACAGTAATGTTAGATGTCAAACAATGACATCCAAACCCAGGATAAAGAGATAATCAAATGCCTCATCTTGCATAACTGCAAGAAAACTATTCATAAATGTAGCAACACGATTTTAAGGCATAAGAAGACTGATAAAAAAAGAAGACCCATACACTGTTGGCAGATTGGCAAACAATACACTGTATGTGATTGGCAGACTTGAGAATGTCATTGTAAGATATCAATTGCATCTATATTAAACACCAGCCATTAGTAAAATACCCTGAACCCCAAACAACGATATGATGTCAGCAATAATCCACAGATAAAGACAAACCAAAGAAAGCCACAAAGAACAATTAAACTGCGACTGTGGCGCATTGCATCGAAAACAGCGATGAGAAGCTAGAGTTCATCGCGCGGTCCATAAGGTCCTTCTTCGAATTCCGATGGAATGGGATCCTCGGCCTTGTCACGACGAAAGAAACCCCGCTGCACGAGCAACTGGTTGCACTGCTCACGGTTCAGAGGAGACAAATCAATTGTCTGCACAACAACAACAGACTCATTGTTCATAATAATCAAACAACACAAACCATGGATGGCAAACATTCTATGACCGAGATCTCTCTCTCTCTTTCTGGTTTCAATTGACAGATACTACAGTACCTGCATCAAATATTCTGCATTAAATATTCCAAGACACAGTTGACTAGTAGGGTCAAGCACTCACAAAATCATTCCTGATATCATTTAATTGACTTTGTAAAGAAATAGTCACTCAATCTAACTGCCAATTACAACCAATGTGCTGCCTACAATCAGCAATCGAGCAGAGCATGACTAAATCATTCATGCCAAATAAACGATTTGATTTGATTCATGCACAGCAAGTATATGAAGAAGAAGCATGCTTCCTTGCCAGATAACCCTTTCCTCTGACTAGCCGTGCAGTAAATCTGCCATTAAAAAATGCAACAATTCACAATGTATTGAGATTTTATTCAAAATCTTGGAAACTTAGAAACCTTCGTAGAACACCGAAAAATGAAATAAAGGATCATCAACAAATACAACCACCCCCCCCCTTGCCCGATGCACTTTTCCCTGTCTTGAATCATCAGTTGACAAAGACCCTCCATCTATTATTTTGTTCCCTGATGTCCTTTTCAGCAGATTCTCAGGTCACTTAATAAATATCAAATCTTCGCAACATCGCAACATGCTTCTTGGTTATGTATAGAACGAGATATTTATTCAGAAGAAGAATGTTCACCATCTTTACCTCAACTCTTTCTCCGTCTTTGTTGAGCAGAAACAGATTCGGTGGCGCTCCCGGCTTACGGTCAAACACAACATTGTGGCTGACAAAATAACGTCAAAGAAATCAGACTAGACACTCAACGACCCATACGTCCGGAAAGACAAAATCGAATTAAAGTTACTATTTAATGAAAATGAGAATAAAAATACCAACATAATTTTACTATTGTAATCATTGAGGGCCGACGAGTGTACTTAGTCGGTTGCTCTTATACTGCTTTGCATGACTTCCTCACAGACGATGTGGAGAATACTGGAGCCCAAGATCCATCTTTTAACTTATAAATCATAGAACTGTTAGATCTGTTTAACTCAATTACAACACCCTTTTCTTTGGACTCGGTTGTAATACCACACCTATATCGAACCAATTATCAAATAAGCAGAACCAAATTCAATATACAGGGCTCCATCTCTTTATGAAATGAAATGCCCTATGTTCATATAGAGCTGCATAAAAAAGGTCGAAAATGATCACAAGCAGCTGTTGGAAACTGCTCAAGATAACATGTGCTGCAGATAACATGTGCTGCAGATAACATGTGCTCAAGATAACATGTGCATATCTGACGACTGAAAGGATACAAGAGAGGAACATCTTCGAATATGAATTTCTTGACCTCCGGGAGGCGATTCAGTCGTCACCCACTGCAGCTCTACACAACAACATAAGAATGTTAATGAAAAAGTTCACTATCACTTTTTCTAACTAGGTAACAACAATTATTTCATCAGCTTTGGCATCACGGGAAAACGTGTGAGACAATCGTTTTGAATGCAGATCTCGTTGGCAGAACATTCGATCTCATCCTCATCATCATCATATCTCACATTATGATTGAACATCTCCTCCGCTTGATATTTTCATGACTGAAAACTAAGTTCTTCAAACTTTATCCTCATTCCAATCAACTTCCAAGGCACAACCTCCATCATCATCACCGACAACCACCGTAGCACCATGCTCTCTTCTTGGGGTAGCCCCCCTCTTATCTTCGGGCATTGTGTAACTTGGTCTCCACTCTTCCTGGCCGCTCTGCCCTTCGCTCGGCTGCTAATAGCCTTCTAGTTGTCCCGCACATGCGTGGAGCTATGGCCTAGTCCAGAAGCTTCACATATGTTGGCCCTACTTGTTGGAACCTTCTTGGCCTTTCTCTTCCCCTGTTTCGTAAATGCCTGAAGACTATACTATTTGTTATACTAGCTTGGGTCGGGAGCGCCACTGAATCTGTGAGCGGCGCTATATAAATGTTTCAATTACAATTACAATGTTGTCTCCTCGGCGGCTTGACCTCTCTGGATTTTGACATTGCAACGCAACGAACACGGGCTATTGGGCGTCAACCCGAATCACCGAAAATGCTGAACACACGTAAATGCCCAAAGTCCTGAAAACGGTTTTATAGAATAAAGCAACCGAACTCCTTAAAACTATTGAGAGTTAAATTTAATACATGGCATGTGCACCTATTAAGTGTTGCTGAAATACAGTCTAGTGTCTAAAAAATGCTAGGTTTTGTGAAAATTAATTTTGGTGATCCGGCCTAACAGTGTTTCAGCGATTAGGGTTTTGCCGATTCTGGCCGCACCCGGCCGTTGCAGACTTGATTTGATATAGCACCAGTGAATAGGCTGGTCTCCCTGAAGAGGCTTTTAGGGTGCTGAGAAATTCTCGGAGAATTACATTACATCTGAATTTGCTAGGAAAAATTTGAACTTATACTGGATTTTAAACCATGTGCTTGCAAATGTCTCTCTTGTCTATTCATCAGCATACTGCGTCCGAGAGTCCACTTCTGTGATGCCTATCAGATCAACCGCGTTGTTTTCGATGATTTTAATAACATCAACAAAATTCAACATTCCACAATCATCTCCACGTGGCAGTCCTAGTCGTGCTCGAATTAGCACGCTCGCCACTCTTCGAACAGTTTTATACCATCGCGCCAGTAACACATAGTAGCTGCTAATAGCTGTTGGGGCTTGGAGTTTGGGGCTTTCCCGATACAAAGGCAGAAACATTTAACATCAACTGCCTACATGTAAAATGTGAGCGTTTGACTTGCATCGTTAAATGGCTAGTTACTTACTTACTTATGAGTTATGACAGGTGCCCAGATTTTAAGACTGACGTGGCAAACAGACATTCGCAAAGAAGAAAATAAATGATTTCTTCGTACCTCAACAACCGCTCGCATTACATTGCGATCAGTGATGCTTTTCTCTTCATCATTATCGTCTTCGCCCTCTTCGGCCCTTACAGAAGACAACAAGACAACCGCCAACGTCAACAACAACCAAACCTTTTCTTGGACCACTGCCATCATTACGACTTGTTTCCGGAAGTCGTCGCTCTGCTTTATAGACTTTGTGTTCAAAGGACCAACTTGGTATCAAACTCCATCGAGCAATAATGAGGGAAGCACTTATGGGACTTTCCTGGAACCAAAAGTTTATTATTAACCACAGAATAGAATCTAATCTGTGCTGTTAACACATCGAACGCCCTTTGTCTGCTGTCCGCGGTTTTCTGCTCATTGAAATAATGAGACGTCTTATTATGTATAATGTAAAAATGCTCAAAACACAATTGTCTCAGCCTTGTCTGCCCACCAGTTTGATTGTCTCTCAGTAGAGCCAATAGGCCAGCCTAAAATTGAATTCAAGCTAGTCGTGCCTTCCTATCGAGTTTCTTTACAGAGAGCTTTAATAAGATAGTGCCCCATCTTAAGCCCTTTGTTTGAAGTAGGATTCTTGAGAAACGATTTTAAAAAGAATATGACATGCCTTTATCAAAGTTTATTATTTCCTTAAGTGCCATGGGTTCGTAAGCAATACTATTTGTAAGCAAGAGTCTATTTATTAAACGAAGGCATTTTAAGAATAAAACGTGCAATTTTAAATAAAGCAGTCACCTCAATAATATTATTATTTTCATCGCGCCAGTATTAGAGCGCTTAATATTTTTTCACATATTTGTCGATGGAACTGATGCCAATGCATGGCAGCGTTGATTCTCAGATTCAGTCTTTTATTTTGAAAATCAAATTTTATTTTCTGCTCTAACAAAAAAAGCTATTGCATTTCGAGGACTTGTAGTATTTAAGCCCTTTTTTTAAAAAAAGTCACTAGTCGCTCTGTAATGTCATCGTTTCGTGGAGTGAGTGAAGGTAGAGTGTATGTCGGTAATCTGCCGCCCGACATTCGCACTCGAGACATCGAAGATCTGTTCTATAAATACGGAAAGATCACATTTATCGATCTTAAAAATCGAGATGGACCGCCTTTCGCGTTTGTGGAATTCGAAGACCCACGGTTAGTATATTTAGTATTTGCTTAATATTGTTGAGGGTTAACCATTGCGATTGCATCTTTTCGACTTTGTGGATTCAACTTCATTTGTTTGCATGTAGTGATGCAGATGACGCTGTTCGATCACGAAATGGTTACAACTATGATGGCTACACGCTTCGAGTTGAGTTTCCGAAGAGCGGTGGTCGGTCTACTGGTCCTAGCAGTCGTGGCCGAGGGATTTCCGCTCCGAGTATAACAAGCCCTCGAAATAGTGGACCCCCAACGAGAAGATCTGATTACAGAGTTCTTATAACTGGTAAACAATCATACCAAACCTTTTACCAATGTTGACTCCAATAAATGTTTATGCACTTCAGTCTTTGGTAGAGGAATGTCGTTTCTCTTTTATTATTATTATCATGAGTGGAGTTTATCAGGGGCTAAGGGGACTAGGTCGTCATCAAGCGAAATCCTTCCAGGCAAAAGCAATGCAGAAACAGGAAAAATTAAAAATAGGGACCTGGAATGTAAGAACAATGAGGAGACCAGGTAAATTGGCTAATGTGATAAAAGAGATGAGGAGAGCAGACTTGGACATTCTAGGATTGTCTGAGGTGAGATGGAAGGATGGTGGGGAAATCACAAGTGATGGTATCAAAGTAATTTATGCTGGAGGAGAGAAGAGCCAGAATGGAGTGGCCATCTTACTGTCGGAAAGAGTCGCCAAAAGCATATCAAGAGTGGAGAGACACGATGACAGGCTGTTGATGGTGACGATACAAGCATATCCAGTGGATATAACAGTAATACAAGCGTACATGCCAACGTCAGCTCATGATGATGAAGAGGTGAATGACTTGTATGAAGTGATAGAGGAAAACCTGGTGAAGATCAAAGGCAAGGAGTACGTGATTGTAATGGGCGACTGGAATGCAATAGTTGGAGAAGGAAGACAGGAGGGTATTGTAGGAAATTTTGGACTGGGGAACAGAAACGAGAGAGGAGAAAGGCTGGTGGAATTCTGCAAAGGACAAAAACTTGTAGTGACAAACACATGGTTCCAACAGGAAAAAAGGCGCAGATATACATGGAAGGCACCAGGAGATGGGGAAAGGTATCAACTAGATTACATCATGGTCAGAGAAAGATACAGGAACAGCGTAAAGAACTCAAGAACTCTCCCAGGAGCTGATGCAGATACAGACCATAATCTTGTAGCCATGACAGTGCATCTGCAACTTAAGTTAGTCAAAAAGAAACGGATGGCTAAAAGAAAATGGAACAAGGAAAATATGAAGTCGAAATGTAACGAACTGTCAGAAAGGATAGAGGAAAGGGTAGAGGAGATAAGTCCGGATGAAGCAACAGAAGGTAGGTGGAAAAACCTACAGGAAATTGTGATTAGTGAGACGACAGAGATTGTGGGATTTCAGACGGGCATGGAACCTCGTAAACCATGGGTAACACCGAAGATGCTAGAGGACATGGAAGAAAGAAGAAAATGGAAGCACCAAAGTACCGAAGAGGCAAAGAAAGAGTACAAAAGACTGAACAACCAATTAAGGAGAACAACGGATAAAGCAAAAGAGGAATGGTGGGAGGAGAGATGCAAGGAGATAGAAATGCTTCAGGAAAAAGGATGCCACGATCTAGTCTACAGCAGGATCAAGTCACTGGGAAAGAAGCCGAATGTGGGTAGAGGAAATGCAATCAAGAACAAAGATGGCAGACTGCTGGAGGAACCAGACGAGATAAGGAGTCGATGGAAAGAATACGTGAAAGAGTTATACATGGGAAACAGTAGTCTGGAGAATGAAGAGGAGGAACAGGCACAGAATGAAAACGACAGAGGAATGGAGCTGCTTAAAGAAGAGGTCATGGCTGCAATCAGTGATATGAAAAACAACAAGGCAGAGGGAATAGATAACATTCCAATAGAGATACTGAGGAACCTTGGAGAAAAGGCAATGGGGGAATTGGTGCGGCTGTGCCAAGACATATACAATACTGGAGCGTGGCCGGAAGATTTCTTGCAAACCATAATGATTCCAATCAAGAAAAAACCGAACGCAACAACATGTGAGGACCACCGCACTATAAGCCTCCTTACCCATGCATCAAAGATCCTACTTAGAGTCATCACGAAAAGACTACAGTCAAGAGCAGAAAAAGATAAATGCATTGGAGACGATCAATTTGGCTTCAGGAAGGGAAGAGGAACAAGAGACGCAATTGCAGCACTGAGAATTCTAACGGAAAGAAGCATCCAGCATGGGCAAGACATATATATATGTTACGTTGACTATGAAAAAGCGTTTGACAGGGTGGACTGGAAGAAGTTGATGAATGCGCTAAGACGAATAGGTGTGGAATGGCAGGAAAGGCGATTGATTGGTAATCTATATATGGGACAGAAAGTGAAAATAAGAATTGATGGAGAATACTCGGAACCGGGAAAGATAGGAAGAGGTGTGAGGCAAGGATGTCCACTCTCCCCAATACTATTTAATATCTACATAGAAGAAATTGTAAGAGAAACGTTGGAAGAAGTGAATGAAGGGATAAAGGTAGGAGGAAGACTGGTAAAAGCTCTGAGATTCGCGGACGATCAGGCAATGTTGGCAGGAACTCAAGAAGGATTACAAAGAATGATGAATCGACTGAACATGATATCAACAGAATACGACATGAAAATAAACATAAAGAAGACAAAGGCTATGAGGATAAACAAGAGAGGAGAGAAAGCAATTAAGATCACAGTAAACGGAGAGGAAATAGAGCAGGTGGAGAAATTCTGCTACCTAGGAAGTATGGTCACAGAGGATGCAAGATGCCATGTGGAAATAAAAAGAAGAATAGCCATGGGAAAAGACGCATTTAACAAAAGAGGGGAACTCCTCAGAGGAAAGCTAAATTTGAATCTAAAAAAGAGAATGGTCAAGACGCTGGTATGGAGTGTAGTTCTGTATGGGTCAGAAACATGGACAATGAGAAAGGATGACATAAGAAGATTGGAAGCTTTCGAAATGTGGATTTGGCGACGAATGGAGCATGTCAGCTGGACGGAGCACAAGACGAACGAAGAAATACTGCGAATGGTCGGAGAGAGAAGGTCAATGATGGAGACAATACGGAGGCGGCAGAGAAACTGGATTGGCCACATCCTGAGGAGCGACTCCATAGTAAGGGACATTATAGAAGGAAGAATGGAGGGGAAAAAGACAAGAGGAAGACCAAGAACAATGCTACTGGACTGGATGATGGCAAAGAATGGTTACAGAAGACTAAAGGAGGATGCACAGAACAGATACGCGTGGCGTCATTGGACATATGAACCTGCCTTGACGGCAGAGAACTAAAGAAGAAGAAGAAGGGGACTAAGCCCCCAAGAAGACCCAGAGCCATTTTTACCGTGTAAATGGTATCGTTTTTCGGGCTTAGCCCCCCCCACGTGAAACTTACGAATGACTAAAAAAGTCATCAACTTTTTGGCTGGGAAAATTCGTATTTTCGGCCGAGATTTCAACCCGAGGACTAAAAAAAGGTCATCAACTTTTTTTGGGCCGGCAAAAAATTTCTCGGCCGCTCTTTTGGACCGAGTCTCAGACCAACAAATTTAGCCCCTCCAAGAACGGAAACCAAACTCCGCCCATGATTATTATTATTAATATATTAAATTCTTCACAGTCTCCAGTAAATAATGAACAGTTTTGAATTCACTGATTGGTACAGAAGTGAATTGTGTTAACCAGGATTGTAGCGAGCGATACTTGTGCCGTCAAGTGTAAATCTACCTCTCCCAATGACCAGCTTGATCAATAATGACCAAATTTCTTATCTTGAATAGAATATAAAGCTTTGTTTTTTAAAACAATTTAGAGACTGTATGTGTTGCTATAGTTTGTGTAAAAACTCAGTTTTCAATTAAAATAAAAAGAGGTTCTAAAGGTAAATTTGTTCAATGGTATCTCCTAGTCCATTTACATATTTGTATTTATAATATTCTGTTTAAAGCTGACAATTTGTGATAAAAAAATTATGCAAATTATGAAAACTGAGATGCTATAAAACTCAACGTATAAAAATACACGATACATCACAATGTGATGTAAAAGTTCTGAACAGCAATTTACGAATATTGTTCAAACACGTCAACAACAATTTATAAATCAACCTGCAAACACACAGGTATAGCATTGGCTCCCTTTTTCACAAAGGATCACTTACCGGATATCTTCCTTGGTTTGGCGCTGTCTCGCGGGTGTGGCCCCTGTCTATTTGCAGGAGCTCTGTTGCTCCACCCTGAACGTCCAGTGCCGTGGCTCTCTCCGCTCTTCTAAACAGGCTCAGCTTCTTGTCCCCCGATCACGCACTTCTATTACACAGAACCGTGCCTTTTCTGTCGTTGGCCCTGCAACCTGGAATGGGCTCCCTGTGGAACTACGTCTTGTGCCTAGAGCCTTTGAGACTACGTTCTACTCTGCTCTTAAAACTATTCTTTTTAACCGTGGTTGGGTCGGGAGCGCTTCTGAGTATCTACTCAGAAGCGCTATATAAGTGTTTGAAATGAATGAATGAATGAATCTATTAATATTATATTGGCCTGCATGCACTTTTATTTGCTTTATTTAATTTTATTGCACTTATTTAATTTGTGCTGGATACTTCATATTTCAAGATAGACTAATTAGTTTTATAATTGAATTGTTCCGTCTCAAAATTTGCATACACACCCCTTCTGGGTTGTGACGATTCATAGATGTGCTGGAACACCCTCACTATGGCTCTAGTGTTGTATGTAAGATGTTTATTTGAAGTGAGCAGTGTTTAGATTACAGTGATTCTTTGCAGGTCTTCCATCAACTGGCAGTTGGCAAGACATCAAAGACCACATGCGTGAGGCTGGGGACGTTTGCTACGCAGATGTTTTCAAAGACGGAACAGGAGTTGTCGAGTTTCTCAGATATGAAGACATGAAATATGCCGTCAGAAAACTAGATGACTCAAAGTTTCGATCACACGAAGTATGCATGCCCCAGAATCTTACTACGCAAATGCAGAAATTGTGCAGTAGCTTTTTTACAATCAGCTGGAATCAGTTTCTGTCGCATAACTTAATCCTCGTCCAAGGCTAGGTCGTCGGTTTCACAGAATGGTGAAACTGGTTTTATCTGCCAGATTTAAGTTTATGATTTAAGCTGATGTGTAATAATAATAGTAATAATAATAATGATAATTTTTAATGATTTTTTTTTTAATTGAACGCCTGCAAACGCACTGCGCTTTACATGTACAAGTTATGCAATAATCTTAATTAACATCAAACTTAACTAATAACAGAACAGACAGCCGGCAATACATGGTGCTAATAGCAAACTACAAAGCATATCCGCCCAATGGGGGCTCGAACTTGTTACCTCTCGCTCTCTACGCCAGCGTGTTATCCATTGCGCTACTGGGCCCTCCCCCCATTCCCAATAATAATTGCATGCTTCTGAAATCTGAGTAATTTATTCCATAACCAATATTTAACCAGTGTCTCAGAAATGACATTTTCAGAGTTGATTTCTAATTTTTTTTTTTAAAGAGATATCTACATCATACTGGTGATGCAAATTTCCAGAGATGGAACTTTACACAGAAACGACATGCAGGGAAATCATATGTAACTAACTTTAGCCTAGAAACTTGTCATGATGTAGCGAGACATTTATAGACTCAACAGCAGAACCAATATAAGGCAGTCTCTCGGGTGAAACAGTTGAAACATGATATTCTGCTCAACTATGAGACTTAGCTAATAATTAATTTTAAAGTATATTTCTGTGGTTTTAATAACGTTATTCATAGATTGGACTTTTGTCTGGTTTTCTTATTTAGGGTGAAGTTGCTTACATCCGGGTCAAAGAAGACTACAGAGGCGGACGATCCAAGTCTCGGACGCGCAGCCGATCTCCACCAAGTCGGTCTCGTGCTTCGCCAAGCTATTCGCCGATGCGGAGATCACGATCCCCTGATTAAGCCGATCATTGAAGGATTGAAAAGGGAACAGAGGACTGCGTGACTTCTGAACAGATGATCAGTTAACTTGAATGAAACTCATAACCGAGGATCTGTTGAGTATGGCCATGTTATGATGATGATGATCATTTGCAACTTTGATGGCAGCGTAATTCAAACTGAGTAGCAAGAGACAAAGGAGAAGATATGGAGATGACAGACAGACAGACAGAGAGAATTGTCTTTTATGGATGTCACTTTAGTGGAGTCTGACCTTGTGTTACCTAAGCAGTATTTCTTCATTTTTAAGTTATAAGAGAACATGTCTGGTATTATTGTATTATCTGAATTCACGTGAGTTATATACTGTTTTAAATAGTGTTTTACATAAATGAAGAATTTATTGGTCTACCAAACAAAAACTTTCTACATTCCCGTATAAATATCAGTTTTAATGCACGGTCTACTTGTATGGTAAAGTGATGACTGGAGGCAATGAGACAGATGAGAAGAGAATGGTTTTTCATTACATGTAACGTATCCATTGGCATCATTTGAACTGTCAGGACTTCACTGTGTAACTGATGCCGGCTGACACTGCGCCACCACTACCTATATCGTCTAAAATAAATGATTGGCAGATGAAGTTGTGATGGTAGTGCCGACCAGATAGTTAAATTAATTTCATGGCTGGGTGGCTAAGGAATTTAGTGTCTTTGAATAGTATAGGTAACTATGTTGGACTCTACTTTCATTGGTTAAGTTTATTGGATGTGCAATAGCGAAATGCTTTTTCATGTCGATTTATTTCTCAGTTTTGGAACCAAACAAAAGAAACTTAATTGAAATTCAACATTTCTGAGATTCTAAGGAAAAAACTAGACAAAAACCACATTGATGTTAATTCACTTCAGAGCTCTGAATGACTGCATTTTTGCAACAAAAGAAACTTCATTGAAATTCAACATTTCTGAAATGCTGAGGAAAAAACTAGACAAAACCGCATTGATGTTAATTCACTTCAGAGCTCTGAATGACTGCATTTTTGCAGCAAAAGAAACTTCATTGAAATTCAACATTTCTGAAATGCTGAGGAAAAAACTAGACAAAACCGCATTGATGTTAATTCACTTCAGAGCTCTGAATGACTGCATTTTTGCAACAAAAGAAACTTCATTGAAATTCAACATTTCTGAAATGCTGAGGAAAAAACTAGACAAAACCGCATTGATGTTAATTCACTTCAGAGCTCTGAATGACTGCATTTTTGCAACAAAAGAAACTTCATTGAAATTCAACATTTCTGAAATGCTGAGGAAAAAACTAGACAAAACCGCATTGATGTTAATTCACTTCAGAGCTCTGAATGACTGCATTTTTGCAACAAAAGAAACTTCATTGAAATTCAACATTTCTGAAATGCTGAGGAAAAAATTAGACAAAACCGCATTGATGTTAATTCACTTCAGAGCTCTGAATGACTGCATTTTTGCAACAAAAGAAACTTCATTGAAATTCAACATTTCTGAAATGCTGAGGAAAAAATTAGACAAAACCGCATTGATGTTAATTCACTTCAGAGCTCTGAATGACTGCATTTTTGCAAGGCAAATGCTTGTATAGAGCCGGGCAGATGTGGTGCAGTGATTGTATTGTAGGAGCTAAATGTGATGTTTATTCAGTTCTTTGTGCAGACAATTGATTAAATTCTCAATGTTTCTGTGATTGTTTGATGCAGATCATTGGGAGAGGAGGAGGATAGCAGAAGTGAGGACTAGGATGACTTCTATGATCAGTACAATGATGATGAGGAAGAGGAGTATGGCTGCAGAAGCGAGGATTGTGGTTAGAAGACGAATTTGCTCTGGACCATGAGCAAGAGAAGTAGAAGGCACACAGAGAGAGATAGAAGGAAACCTGGATGAAGAAAGAATTCATCAGGAAAGACGGAAAGAAGACTGTCGTATCTATTCATTTCACCACCTCATCTGCTGGATTTGGAACAGGATTTGGATTAAAGACTGGATGGAAGGACAGCATTTCAGACAGGAATTTGGAATTGGACAGAAATCAGAAGAAGACTTGGACAGGAATGAGAAGAAGTGAGAAGAGGATATGGACAGGAATTGGTTTAGATCAGGTATGGTGGCAGAAGGGTAACTCTTCTTTTTCATGGACGAAAGAAACACATAGAGGTAGAAGTCAGATGGAAAGAGAATTGAATTGGAAAAGTGGTTAGATTCACAAGAACGTGATGATCAAGAAGGAAAAAATAAATTGAGTGCTGTCTGCTCAAAGGATATGGAACGGATTGATCTGGATTAATCTGGAACTGGATTTAGGCAGATTTCGGGATTTAACAGGAGGATCATCAGTTTTCCATTTCTATCTTCGGGAAAAATTGCCAGTTTTTGTTTTAGCTCTGGATTGTTGTACAGAAGCCGATGGATTCTCTGGGATCGTCAGTTTTCTCTTCGTCTTAAACTCTTTTTTGTTTTACTTCTTTACTACAAGATTCACTAACTGCAATTGTGAAAAGAAAACAGTTGATCTCACATTGAGACGTTTTTAGTCTTCAGAACTTATTGGAACCGTGGAATGCGACCTTGCAGATTTAGTTACCGCAAAACGTCCAACTCTTGCAGATTAGGAAACTTAGAAAATTATGTACTTTTGCTACTGATGTTTTTTGCAAACCTTGAGCACGGCTGTAAATAAATTTTATTGGACTGAAAAGTTTAAACAACTTTTACATTTGAAACTAGACAATAATAGTGCACTATTGTTTAATAGTTGTCTTCATGCATTTAGAGCTAATTTTAGTCAACGGGTGAAATCATTTGTTTTGCGCACGATCTTCCATTTAATCCAGACTTTATGACTTATTTATGCAATACTGCAGTTGCATTTAAACTTAACAACAGATTTTTCTAACAGAACTAAATTGTTACTTTATTATTGTAAGCTTGCTTATCGAACTTGGTCTATTCTCTCTCAAGTCTTTGGTAGAGAGTAGACTTGAACTCTGGTTGCAATTTGTAGACTTGGAATGCTGACGTTTTTTTAAGCCTTTTCTATTGAGCAAATTGAGTTTGCATTATCTATGGAAGAGGCTTATGAATGACGAGTTGAGGGGAGATGCTTGTAGCAAAATTTGTTTAGTTACAATGGCTGTTACATGACATATGCACCATGTTTAATTTTATATACCTTTTGGAAGATTTCTGCTTGCAGTTTGTAGTTTCAATGTAAGTTTGCCATTTGCAGTGTCACTCTACAGACATGAAATTAACCTCTACCAACATCAACAATATTTTGGTCAATTTATCAAAGTCATTAGACGGAGAAAATTATGATAATGCAGTTCACTTACACACTTTTATACAGCATGTGAAATTCCAGAATGTTCACAATCTTTGGTAAAGTGGGCCTGAGCATAATAGGTGGCCTTCTATATAAGGCGCGTGAGATGTAGACCACTAGGCCTAGTCTTTGTCGTCTTTGGTTGACAAAACTTGGCAACTCAAAGTTGTGATGGCATGGTCTAGCATCTAAAATTCATTTTCAGACAATCGTAAACTCGAAATTTCTAAAGGGCTACTTGAAAGACAAGCGCGGGGCACCAGCTTATTCACGAGCGCTGCGTTGAGTTAGAAGGGTTGTCCGTGAGAGTGGTCCGGGTCGAGTTAAACGAACTTAAACGACAGCGATAGTATATACGCTGTGTCCAAATATAGGCGCTAAGCGCCATCTTAGTAACCCTATGGACTAAATTAAGTCACTAAACGAATAATTTTATTTCACGCAAAAACTCAAATTCCGACTGAAAAGCATTTTATAATAAACCATGATCGCATTTTCAAGAATAGAAAGCATATTATATAAAAAATAAATTTACAAACTTGACAACAATCTTTGTAAACGTGTGGATTAGGCCAGTGGTTCTCAAACTTCTGCAGGCCACGGACCGGCAATAATTTTGTTGGAAGCTCGCGGACCACTAACTTTAATGGCATGCGCAAATAAAGAACGAACTGTATTATAAAAAGACTTTTACAGGGTTATTCGTAATTAGCGATTTGTTTCATAAATTAATTATAACATATTCCTAATAGCATTTCGGCTATTTCTCAATTTAACTGTCATTTAATTCATTTTTCAAAATTTGAATTCAAAATTTCAAACACGATTAGAAGTTAGTCAATGTTAGCCTATAAGAGGATCTGCAAAAATGGACAATGATACATCAATCAATGAATCAATCAATCAATCAATGCGCTTTACCAAGATTTTGCGTTAGGCCTAATGATGGAAACACCTGCTCGAAATAAAGCACAGAAATAAGAATAGGCCTATCACCACATTTTAACATAGTGGATTATATTTTCGTGTGAATAGTCGATTCCTTTTTAGATTGGATGTTCGCATAGGAAACGAGTTCAGAATTGTCATTTTATGCTAGAGCTCTGCGCCGACTTGACAGTGTCGGCGGCGGCGCGCCGGTCATTTTTGGTCGGCGGCGGCGGCGCGCCGACAGACGAAAATCGGCGGCGGCGGCGCCCTCAAAATGTCGGCGGCGCGGCGCGGCGTCGTGGAACTAGTGCTCCAGGGTCGCATACTTATTTCAAATTTTTTTACAAAAGCAACCTATGTTATAAAGATATGCCTGCTCAGCAATTATTTTTGCCAATTATCTGGTCTTATATTAATATCGATGAGAAACAATTATTCTCAGAAAAGACGTTTAATTACAAAATTCTTCAAAGGCTTGATTTGCACGCCACTTGACAAAGTTTTCAAATACAGGCCTACCGCTTACGTAACCTACTAATAGAAGTTAAAGGACTGTTTGAGCAGTGGCGGCGCTACATGCCTATTTTACTGTTGGCCTGCGCTTCGGCCCTTCACAAATTCTTGAGGTCCATTTTCTTGACGCGACCGGCTGAAATTGTATAGCTGCGTGCATGCAGATATGCATACCTACACATATGCATGCATACATACATGCCTAGATTAAATGCATGCATACATACATACGTGCGTGCGGACGTACGTACGTACATACATACATACAATACATACATACTCTGTTTGCGTGGAAATGTTTGGCTGTCGCAACGTTGGAGCTATCGTGAATGAATACAAAGTATGCAATCTTGTCAACAGATGAGGGTACTTGCAGTTTTTTTAAATTTTTCTTTGCCAAAGCACAATGACAAGTAAAAATGATCAGAATTCACAAACTTTCCTGATTTATCATCCAATAATCCGACCGACTTCCACGCGAAATTCTTAGCCTCTTCTTTGAACCTAATTGCTATGCACAATTCTTTCGATCTAAGCAAGCCAAGTCACAATAAGTTACACTTGTTTTATGGGGAAAGTGTTTCTCTTTTCCTAATCTGATCCTATTTGTGAGATGTTTCTCAAATTGCTGACTAAATAGGATCTATTGGCCAATTGCCTTTTCATGCTCCATTTTGTATATAGACAGGCCTATTAATATTCGAAAGCTTAATTAATCACCAATTTCGCATAGGTCACGTACAGCGTAGGAGTTTTATACTGGTGAGAAAAATAGGAATTTTGGTAGTAACTGGCCGGCAATGGAGAATCAGAAGCCTGCAGACGCGACCAATCGCCTATATACAATTGCAGATAGCCACCTTTTTGCAACGCAATAGTAACGTGTATCCTAATACTAGAGGTTATGTTCCATCTTAGCATACGGTCGGACTAGCTATCAGGCAAGAACGCGCACACACTGCATAGCAACTCACTTATGCCTACCTGGAGCTCTTTTACCTTCGTTTCTGTCATAATTCAAATCGAATCACAAAATCCACAAAGTTTAAACGTTAAGAACACTGTTCCAAAAGTCAGAAAGAATAGGTAGCATTATAGGTTTCATAGCACTGACACAAAAACGGTGTTGCCATGAATAATCGAAGTAGATAAGAAAAAGATTATAGTTTGCACTGACGCAACAACTTTTTCACGAAATCATGCATAAGAAGAAAAATGCAACTAAAAGAAATACAGGAATCAAGGTGGCATCGGCGGCGCGCCGAGAAATTTTCGGCGGCGGCGGCGTTGGCGCGCCGACCCAAGAAAATCGGCGGCGGCGGCGGCGCCCACGAAATGGCGGCGGCGCGGCGCGGCCGGCCCAGAGCTCTGTTTTATGCGGTCAGAGTGTCTGAGCGGCCACGCTCTAGCAATGTTCTTTCATTTTAAAAAAATTAAAAAATGCCCAGACAGGCTTGTTTACAGTTTGCAAATTTTTAGGATCACACAAACACATTTGCTTATATTTATAATTTTATATTATGTTGTAAAATTAAAATACCTACATCCAGGAAGAAAAAATGTAATGATTGATCAGCGTTTACTTGACTATCGCACACCAAAGAATCAACAGAAATAAAACGAAACTGACTGCAGTAATAGAGGTAGAAATTAATTTTTTTTAAATGCAAATTGAAAAGACAGCTGGCAAGTTAAAATAAGGCACTGGTAATGTATTTTTTAATTTCAGGAAGAAGTTTGAATAAATTTTGAATAGCAATTCAAATAATTTTACAATTTGAAACATGTAGGCTATAAATTAATATTTATAATTTATTTTCACTCTCAGATTTCTTCACGGACCAGTGATCAGGTCTCCGCGGACCGGCGCCGGTCCGCGGACCACCACTTTGAGAACCACTGGATTAGGCTAAACGCGTCCACTATAGTGATGGCGTCACAGAATAGCGACCTACTTGCATTAATTGACCTATAAATCATAGAAGTAAACTACATTAAGTTTTAATGAATTACTATTTAATCAATCAGAAATAAGTTTTTGAAATGCTTCGCAATGCAGTCATTGGTGGCGCCACTGTACGCTGATGTGTGGCGATATTTCGTGGATTATGCGAGGTCGAAATGCCGCTACTTTCATTCTTATGTCCGATTTTAGCGTTTCTGTTGAGTGGAAGCCAGTGTGTTTCGGACAAGGCGACGACTGCCTCTGGTCACACTAGAGCAGGTGAGCTAGGGATATAATAGCCACAATATAAAATAATAATTAACAGTAGGACCCTACGTCGACTCCCGACCTCTGCTGCAGTCAGAATGTAACTGATTTTATAGAAGTCCGCCATTTTATTCGAAAGGCTTTTACTAAATCGGTTTCAACATGCTTGCAACGTCACAATGCATGTTGCCTAGCAACGATGTAAGGACTCGTTTTACTGCGTCATCCTACAACACAAGTTACGTATGAAAGCTCTCGTTCAAAATGGCGCTAACCAGCAAGGCTAGTAACAAACTAGTAACAAAATTCGAGTCGACATGCTGTTTGTTATATTTTATACTGGGATCAGCGGCGGCGCCTAGATTTCAGGTTTGGGGACTGAAGTCCTAAGCCCATCCTCCCTCCCATGGACGCAACTAGAGCTTTTTCTGTGGTTGCCCCAGTAGTCTGGAAATTCAAGGCCGTAGCTAAGGTTGTGTTTTGGGTGTTTGAACACCCCCCGAAATGGAAAATGTAAACAATAATAGAATGCATTTACGAGCACATGATGTAAAAACCAAGAAATAAAGCCATGAAAACACCCACGAAATGGAAAATGTAGAAAAAGAGAATTAATTGGTGGTATTTTCTAAAGATTTCCGGCCGGATGACTAAAAAAGGTCATCAGTTTTTTAGGAAGGGAAACTGAAGAAACACCCCCCGAAATCAAATCCTGGCTACGGCCTTGTCTGGAATGGCCTTCCTTTTGAGCTACACCTACTGTAACCCTGGGACTCTACCAGGATCCTTCTTTACTAAACTTAAAACTTCTTTTTGGATGCGCTGGAGTCGGGAGCGCCTCTGAGTAGTATATATATATATATATATATATATATATATATATAATATCGCTCTGATAAACGTTGGAATCGTGAGCAAGATCTTCATTGGCAATTATTGTTCATGCGCTTCGGTCTCAAACTCCGATTCCGCGTTCTGAGTAGAATCTTGAAGGCAGGTTTATAAATTATAACAAGTGCTCATATAACGTATACGTAGCCTACATTTTATACCTAGGATTCTCACGTCTAATTGCAATTTCTTCCATCCATCTCTCAATTTCCATTCACATAATATATACATATATAATTATTATGTATATATATATATATATATATATATAATTACGTCACTCGTGCTAAAGATAATTATACGCAATGGGATTCGGATGCTTTCTTCATCCATCGTCAGAATATAAAACTCATTGGAGCTGCTTGACGTTGTAGCCACCACCCTCTGTCCCCCCGGTTTCTATGGCAACGGGTGCAAGAAGGTGTGCCACTGCTACCACCAACCGGAACATTGCGACCCAAGAGACGGACGATGCCTCAATGAACCGTGTCGACCAGGTTGGACGGATCATCCACACTGCCAGGAGGGTGCGTCTCTCTCTGTCTGTGACTCTGTGTCTGTGCCTGTGTCTGTCTGTCTGTCTGTCTCTCTCTCTCTCTCTCCTACGATTGCTGGAAATCGCGTTCAGATTAATTACCGGATGGATGGATGGATGAATGGATGGATGGATGGATACTCATATGAAATCAGGGTCAAGGTCAGGGCCCGGGGTAAAAAATGATGAAAATAGATAAAAGTGTTCTTTATTTGACCAATTGATATCTGCATTTTGGCGTACATACATACATGGTAAAAAAACAAATAATTTTATAATAATTCGTAGAATTGATTCTCTGAGATCGATTTAGAATAATTAGGGTAACTTTAGATTTGAGTCGTAGCTTGAAGTATTTTTGCAACGGTCCGGAAAGTACGACCTATCCGAAAATAGGATAAGATACAAGGAGATAGTCTGGATGTAATTAAGTGATATTGGAAGGAATTGCACCGTCTTCCAGTGTCTTTTCTGATTGATTGATTGTCTGATTGATTGATTGATTGATCGATCGACTGATTGATTGACTGACTGATTGATTGATTGACTGATTGATTGATTGATTGATTGATTGACTGACTGACTGATTGATTGACTGACTTATTGATTGAATTGATTGATTGATTGAATTGATTGATTGATTGATTGATCGATTGACTGATTGAATTGATTGACTGATTGAATTGACTGATTGAGTGATTGATTGATTGATTGATTGATTGACTGATTGATTGAATTGATTGATTGACTTATTGATTGATTTAATTGATTGATTGATTGATTGATTGACTATCATTGATCTGTGATAGAATGTTCAAATGGAAGCTTTGGATTGAACTGTTCGTCGGTCTGTCATTGTCCGTCGAACGATTCGTGTAATCCGGTGAACGGTCTTTGCTCTTCCGGAATCTGCGACACAGGATGGACAGGAAGAGCATGCGCCACCAGTAAGAACTCTGAAGAAGAGCCACGTACTCCACTTCTCATCCAACTCATCCATCCATCCATCAATCCATCCATCCGTCCGGTTTTCCATCCATCCATCTGTTTTCCATGCATCCATCCGTTTTTCGTTCGTAATCGTAATCGTAATAGCAAACTCGAAATTTCTAAAGCGCCACTCGAAAGCCAAGCGCGGGGCCTCAGCTTATTCACGAGCGCTGCTTTGAGTTAGAAGGGTTGTCCGTGAGAATAGTCCGTGGTGGTCCGGGTCGAGTTACCATAGGATCAGAGGGGAGGAACAGCTACTCAGGTGGGTGTCGTCTGAGCCGGGAATTGGAAGGTGGAGGATCAGATGAGACAGGGTAAGAGTTCGTGAAAAGGAGTGTCTTAAGTTTTGAATGAAAAGCTCGAGGTGTGATGGAAACATTCGAAGGAGTTCATTCCTTCATTCATTCAATCCATCATTCATTCATTCCTTCATTCATTCAATCAATCATTTAATCATTCATTCATTCATTTCTTCATTCGTGAGCTTTCATTGTTGGAGCGACGTCCAATGACATATTTTCTGCGTATACAACCATGAAACTCTTTTCAACAGTTTTATATTAATCGATTATAATTATTGCTTACTTAGGATGACGATCTGTAATTGAATTGAATTGGGGGGGGGGGGGGTCCGTAGCTCAGTGGAGAGAGCGTTGGCCGATAAGCTGAGAGTCATTATCGCGACCCGGGTTCAAGCCTCGCTCAGGGCAAAAATTTATTTGAATTTTCTGTTAGCTGCCAGTGGCGCTTTCTGTTGTGTTGTTTGCCTCGGGTCTGTTGAAAATAAGATCGCCCCTCCCACTCCTGGCTTGGCCGATCAGGAGCGTTCCAACACTTAGGCCATTAGTGTTAAGTTACCGAACCTGTTGTAGCCGACCTGAGTGTGTCGTGCGAAGCTGGCCGTATTTCGTCTAACCTTGTACCTGTAATCGTTCTGCGGTGTGTCAGATTGAATTTGAATAAACGAATATTATTTATTTATTTTTTATTTTTTTTAAAATTTATTTATTATTATATATATTGAATACACATGTATGTGTCAGGACTTCCCGTTCTCTTCCATCCTCCCAATGTTTCCATCTCTTCATTCGCCAACAACACCGTGACCTTGACCTGGCCTCGTTTCCATTCGAACGTCACCGGAAGTGGAGATGGGCCGATCTGGTCGTACGTCGTGCAGTCGCTCGAGAAGGATGAGGTCGTCGATGGGTCGAACTGGACGGATGTGGCGACGATCCTCGTCACGAACGAGACGAGATGGAGGGAGGAGGATGGGGAGGGGGATGGTGGCAATGGATCAGCTGTGGCGGTGGTGATGATGGTCAGTGAGGGGGTGAGGGTGAATCGAAGTGAGGCATACAAGTTCAGAGTGAACGTCATTCTGTGGAACAGCGAGAAACCATCGTACAACTGGATGCCAGGACCAGAGACGAACGATTGGTTCAGAATTAAATGCACAGGTAACACACACACACATGCACACACACACACACACACACACACGCA
Source organism: Lumbricus terrestris (assembly GCA_949752735.1). Taxonomy (NCBI): domain Eukaryota; kingdom Metazoa; phylum Annelida; class Clitellata; order Crassiclitellata; family Lumbricidae; genus Lumbricus; species Lumbricus terrestris. The sequence goes on along the minus strand of OX457043.1, from coordinate 505,467 downwards.
CATGCACATGCACAAATAACACATGCACACACACACACATGCACATGCACATGCACACACTCATGCACACACACACACATACACACACACAAATAACACATGCACACACACACACATGCACGCACACACATGTGCACCGACGTTGACCTTCTCATCTGACCTGCAATGACTCTCGATGACGATTTTAAATCGTTGCTATGCGACAAAATAATTCCACCAACATTTAATTTAGTCTTTAAAGTTTTAAAGTTAGACCCGCACGTGCGATGTCTAGCAATTATAGCGTTGACGTCGATTTGATCTCGCCGACCGAAGACTTGAACGATCCTGAAACGGAGTAACCGTTTTTGAATTTATAAGACGAGAATACGCGACGAAAAGGTATCTAATCGTAGTCTCGTATTTCGAGTTGAATCAATTCATGGTCTGCTAATATTTTCTTTTCTAATTTGTTTCGAATTGGTCAAGATTAATTGGTGTTGGTGGTTGTGGTGGTGGCAGTGGTGGTGGAGTGGTGGGGGGTGGTGGTGGTGGGGTGGTGGTGGGGGTGGTGGTGGTTGGGTGGGGGTGGGGGGTGGTGGTTGGGTGGTGGTTGTGGTGGTGGAGTGGTGGGGGGGTGGTGGTGGTGGGGTGGTGGTGCGGGGGGTGGTTGGGTGGTGGGGGTGGTGGTGGTGGTGGTGGTGGGGCGGTGGTGGTGGGGTGGTGGTGGTTGGGTGGGGGTGGGGGTGGTGGTTGGGTGGTGGTTGTGGTGGTGGAGTGGTGGGGGGGTGGTGGTGGTGGGGTGGTGGTGCGGGGGGTGGTTGGGTGGTGGGGGTGGTGGGGGTGGTGGTGGTGGGGCGGTGGTGGTGGGGTGGTGGTGGCAGTGGTGAGGTGGTGGTGATGACGATGACGATGACGAATCATGACGACGACGACGACGACGACGACGACGACGACGACGACGACGACGACGACGACGACGACGACGACGACGACGACGACGACGACGACGACGACGACGACGACGATGACGATGACGATGACGATGACGATGACGATGATGATGATGATGATGATGATGATGATGATGATGATGATGATGATGTAGTATTTGTTGCTGCTGTAGAACCAACTGTGACAGTTTCGAACGTAAGCGTTAAATTTAGAGAAGGAGAAGGAGGAGGAGGAGGAGATGGGGGATCAGCAGCAAATCAAAGTGTCAGAGTCAGTTGGGAGGCAAGTAAGATTAATAGATTATCGTATTATTCTTTGGACATCTTGGTATTACGAACTTGTTGAACTTTCGTCACCACATAATTATGCGCCTTTGTGGGTCCACAGTATAACGTAATAGGCGAATATTTAATTATAGAAAGTACAAGAACACAAAATTAAGTAGGCCTACGTGGGATACATTTGCGAAACTAGCATAGGCTAATATACACGAGATGATAAATTCTGTGATATAACGTGAATGCATCAATGTCACACTAATCACGCTGAGTTTTTTTCTTCCAATGTTGTAGGCCCCTAAATATAATGTTTAATTGATGTTAGCCAAATGTTTTTCCAGCAAATTTATCTAGTCATTGGCAATTCGTAATTCAATTACAATCCAATTACATTTTATCTATCAACTTTGTTTTGATTGAGCGCCTGTCAATAAGTTGGTTCTTGCGACTTGGCCTTTGTGGGCGCTGTAGAAGTTCCGAATTTATGATTACGATTACGATTACGATTAAGATTAGACGAACTTTCAAAAGGCGGAGTAACCTACACTTGACGCAGTTTGACTGCATAAGTTATTTGTAAATAAAGTGCTACAGGTCAGATGCAATGGTTCTAGCACAAATTACACATCTTAACAACAGCCACTGCTATACATATTACACTATAATAATAATATTATAAATTAAAATCTTTATTGATATTATTAAACTTTCTGGTGTTGTTGATCAATACTTCTGTCTTCCATTGCTGTAGTTCGATGGCTCTGATGATCAAACCGGTTGGGGTTGTGACAACATTACGAATCAAGTGATCAAAGTGAATTGCACTCAACAATGTCAGCCATGTCAGCTCGACTGGGACCCCGGTCCTGTTCCATTTCCGCTCACAGAATCTGACCTTGACCTCGTCAGAGTCTTTGGCAACCGGACTTCCATTCCAGCGACGATCTGCCTTTCCATCTCCGTTGTCAACAGCGAAGGTCTCGCGGGTCCCAACTCTCAGCCAATCATCTTCAACACACAACCAGACACGATGACGACGTCACTGCTCAGCGACACGTCAGCGAATGACGTCACGGCGATCGAAGACACGTCGATGACGCAAGAATCATCTGGCGAAGGAGATACGTCGGTCGTCATGACAACGGGATCGTCATTGGTTGTTACCAAGGAGCCAGTCTCAACGGGTTCGGTGACAGAGGAGGGGGGATCAGGAGAGGAGCCGACGACAGATAAGGATGATGCTACTTTCGAGCGATCGAAGAAGAAGGGAGAGCAGGATGAGGATGGTGATGAAGGATGTCTCGGACTCATTGAAAGATCAGAGAAGTCGATTCGTGTTCGAGTCTCGCAGAAGATTGTTGCACCGATTGGTCCCAACATGACACATCTCCCGCTCCTTCCAAAATACAATGTAAGCACTGAGCAGTGGAGGAGGCTCCGTTGGCAGTCACTCACACACACACACACACACACACACCAGTGCCGGCGCCAGGATTTCAGTTTTGGAGGGGCTGAAGCCCGCGGCCAAATTTTCCATTTTCGCCGCCAAAATTTCTGACGACCTTTTTTTTTCTTTTTTTTTTAGTCATTGACCAAAATCGTGGATATTTCAATGTAAAATAATTCAGATGGTCATTTTTTAGGGGGGGGCTGAGCCTCTTGTAGGGGGCTTAGCCCCCCAGCCCCCCCTAGCGCCGCCACTGACACACACACACACGCACACACATACACGCACACACACACTGACTTATCCTCTTTATCTGTTTATTACAATCCCTACCCGGCCCAGAGCAGACAGGCCCGGATTAAGCATTCGGGGGGCCCGCCGCCATATTCTGAGGGGGCCCCTAATCCATAGGCGGAGACCTGGGCCGAGAATTGGGGGGTACGGAAAGACGCGAGATTTTCGAAAAATTTCCGACGACCGGCGAAATCTGGATTTTTTTCGCCGCCAAAAGAGTTGATGACCTTTTTTTTTTTTAGTCATCCGGGCCAAATCTCGACGAAATATTTCTATTTTCGCCGCCCCAAAAAGTCTTGACGCTCAAACATTGGGGGGGGGGGCAAATGCATGGACCGTCCCCCCAACACTTTCATTGGGGAGGGACCGTCCCCCCTTGTCCCCCCCTAGGTCTCCGCCCATGCCCTAATCGACCCCTATAGGCTACCTTCCGAGAAATATTCCTACCTGAATATTTTTTGTAAATGACACTTTATAAACGTCAATGCAGTAGGTATTGTTCAGTTTAGCGGTTTTTAAATCCTATTATGCGCGAGCGCTGACTTTGGAAACGTAGAGACCTATAGGGAGAGCAGGGCACGGTCCCCAATGTCTGTGGGGACGGAGATGCCCATGCAATATTTTATAAATATTTTATAAATAGTCTATCATAAATTTCTACAATTTTACCCGCTGAGCAATTTCGTCATGAAGACAGCTTAAAATGCTGCCATCAGTTTGCGAATTAAAAAATTGAAACAATTTTAGGTCATTCATAGAAGTCTTCCCTCTTAAACCACGTCAATGGCACTGATATCATCAGTAATTTTTAAAGATAATTGCATAAAAGTTACGGCTAAAGTGTGCAAATAAAAAATTGTAGGCAATTAGGAGGAAACACTCTGAGGTCTAAATCCATGACCATCAGCATTGAAAATGAACAATTGTATTAAGATTATACTTATACAGCTTAAATTGCAACAATCATATAGAGTGGGGAACTTAAACATTTGGACAATGGGGGAGGACATCACTTTTATCGAAGTCTTAATCATGTCTTCCAGCAAATCTAGTTGAGGTGACAGCCTAAAATGTTACCCTTAAACATAGGCGCAACCACCCTATGGGACCCACGGGACGCGTCCCCCTCAACTTTTGAGTGGTCCCCTAACTTTATTATTATGGTTCCCCCAACTTTTAGGACGTGATTCATTTGGTCCCCCCCAACTTTTAGGACGTGATTGCACCTATGCCCTTAAAGTGTAGACATTAAAAAAATAAACAATAGGAGGAGACGCTTTTCAAGCCTTAAATCAGGAATATGAGTCCTGAAAAGATAAGAAATGTCTTTAAAATGACAGCCTAACAATTAATTGTACTGTTGGCTGTTGCGGTGTGGAATATTTTTAACAAATCAAAACTGGGGAGGTGATGTGCCCTCACCAAGCCCCTCAGCTGCTAGGCGCTTCGCTCCTCAGCTATCGTCCTCAGGTTGCTGGCCAAACCATTAAATAAATGCAGCGGGAGAGAAAAGCAGAGCATGATCAGGCCCCCTAATACAAAATCGCATGGAACGTGAACCCCCCGTTTGATTTACCGTTACTCTCGACTATGGCTGACCACTAAAAAAGGTCATCAGTTTTTCCGCTGGAAATGAAATTTCTCCCCGTCCCACCAACAAGACCCAAAATTTTGCCCCACTTCGAAAATTTTTGTATCCGCCCTTGCCTTCAGTGCATGGCACTAATAATGGCCTAACTATACCATTAAAAATACTGATCCATCCCTTTCCTTTGACCCACCTGGAGTTTATGAAAAAATCAGTTTTGGAACAGAAGAACTTACGTACGCTATGTGTTTTCCTACCAGAGGGCTATTCTGGCTATTCGCCTTTTTGAGCACTGGAAAGTTGAAATATTTTGTTTTTTAGCATCGTTTACTTTCGTCAATACAATTATAATATGCCAGGGATCTTACAACGGTACTCTAAGAGTTATTGGGGCCCGCAATGCTTTGTTCGCTCATAAAAATCAATAAGCAATTGACATAAATTTACACACTGTCCTTTAAGTGAAGTTAAATAAATGTGAAAATGCACATTAAAAATCCTTGTTGTTCTCGCACGGGGGGCCCCTGACGACGGGGGGCCCGCCGCCATGGCAGACATGGCATACTGGTTAATCCGGCCCTGAGAGCAGAGATTGAACGACTAGAGCAGAGATTGAACCACAACCATAGCAAACAACAGACACATCTCACCACCAACAGAAACCGATTCCTTAAAATAATGAAGCTGATAGTTAATTATTGTGTGATGTGAAATGGACATGACACAATACCACACTTTTCATCAACATCATCATGATCATGATCATCATCATCATCATCATCATCATCATCATCATCATCATCATCATCATCATCATCGTCATAATTATAATCCATCCACCTTTTGTCTTTGTTGATAAGTTTCTAGTGATTACTTGTGTCACCGTTTTTTCAGTTGAGCGTCGATTCCGTTCGATCCGTCTACACTGGCTCCCAGCTCTTTCCAAAGTCGTCCTCTGACTTCACGACGTCTTTCCAGCTCAATGTTTTCGACGTGAGTGGACTCGACGCAGGGACCCTGTACCGACTGAACCTGAACGTCTCCTACAACGGTTCTGCAGGTGGTAAGGTGACGGTCCCTGCAGACGACAACTGTGTGGCCTTCTACTGGACGTGGCCGCTTCCGCCTCCTGCCTTAATAGCGCCAGAGATTCTGCGAGTGACTGAAGAAACAGTCGAACTGATTGTAAAGCTGGCGAATGCAAGCAGCAGCAGCAGCAGCGGTAGCAGCAGCGGTAGCAGCAGCGGGGCAGTTCCATTCGAAGATCATCAGAGACATCGGATGAACTCAAGGATGAGAGCGAGGGCAGGAGGAGGACAAGAAGGACGAGAAGGACGAGGAGGCGGAGGAGAAGGAGATGGGTATGGAGCAGGTGGAGGAGACGGAGGAGGAAGAATAGGAGGTGGAGGAGCAGGCGGAGGAGGAGACGGCCACTCCTCTTCACAGTCAGACGATGAAGGTCTAGCGACGACGACGACGAATGTTTCTGGATGGATCGGTGGTTCAGCTGGCGACCGAGGTCTCACCGGAAGTAGAAGTCGATTGGTGACGAAGATGATCTCAAGTGAAGTAAGAAAGCGAAGAGTTGCAGCCGCAGATGAACTCAACCGCCGTCGTCCAGTCAATTGGACATCATCCACCTCCTCCGATGCTGTTGCTGCTGCTGCTGTTCAAGATGCTGATGACGTCATTATTTCATCTGCGATCTTTGCCAGCGAACCACGAACTTATTTGACGGTGAAAGGCATTCAGCAAATGCGAGCGAAAGGAGAGATTGAGACAGAAGCAGAAGATGAAGAAGATCGTTTGGAATCTTCTCATCAGTTCGAAGTGTCTGGTGACGCGTCATCCTCACCAGACATCACTTCTTCCGCAGCAGCAGCAGCAGCGGCTGTGGTGACGGCATCTGACGCTGGGAGCGCCACTCGTCGACTGAGAAGAGGCGAGGAGTCATCACAGATCCGATACAGACTTCTCTACGTCGTAGAGTCGGTTGGAAGTTTCTCCAGCTTTGAACGTTTAGCGGGAAACACGAGTTTAACCGACTACGACTCGTTGGTTGGTTTCGATCAGTTGGAGCTTCCAGATTATTCCCAATTCCACTTGGGTGAATCCACTTATTACGTGACTGGAACAGCAGAGGTCACGTGGAGTCAAACGTTTACAATTGGAGACGGTGCCTTCTACGGACTGACCCCCGACTGGTACTTCAACGCTCCTCTGCAGCCTGGAACGCAGTACCAGATATGGATCGGAATCGAGAGTGCTTTGGGTGGAACATTCCGCCGCAGTTTCGCCAAACTGGACTTGAGAACAAAAGATGGACCTGCCTCGCCCATCGTTCTTATTACGTTCATAGTCATTGTGGCAATCATCCTGCTCTTCCTTATCATTCTTCTCGCCGTGTGGTTGTTCAGACGAGAGCGCAAGCGATTCTTGGCCAGCCTCATCCAGGAAAGTGAGGAAACCGAGCTAGATATTCCAAAAGATTCGTCTTTCAGCCTCTCTCCGAGTTTTTATGGCAACCACGTTTACCACTCCTGTCACTGTAACACCTGCGCTTGTCACCCGCTTGTCTGTTTTGATCCTTGCTGTGGATTACCAGGAAACCAGATCCGCTACAACGTCCCCCTTCACAGCAATTATTATCATTCTCCCTTGCAGCTGCAGCAGGTCAACGCCACCGCTGTGCCCTCCACCCGCTCGCCCCCTTGCGTTGAGGTCATCGCTGGCAAATCTTCCTCTTCTTGGATCTATGATGAGAGTCTATACGTCGTGAAGTGCAGCAATCCAATGACCTTGGAGGACCTCTGCTCTGCCTATCGGAAATGCCAGCTGCCGATCGTGGAAGAGTTTTCCAGTCTTCCCATTGGATACATCGATCCAGTCATCCATTCGTCGCTTCCACGGAACTCCTCCTACAACCGATCCTTCAAATCGCTTCCCTACGACAAGAACCTCGTCCAACTCTCAGACGCCTCCCCATCGCCCTACATCAACGCCAGTCTCATCCGAACAGTCAGCGCTTACCCCTGCGTTGTCACCCAACTCCCACTTCCCAACTTCACAGCAACCTTCTGGCAAATGGTCTGGGAACTCAACGCTGGGAACCTTGTAACCCTCGATGAGTGCGGACCAGCGCCGCTGCAGTGCTCCAGCGAATCATCTGGACATGCGCAGTGCTACGGTGTTGTGACTGTTCGGACGACATCTGTTGAGACGACTGCGTACTACGTTCGACGTCGTCTGCGACTCTCTTCTCTCGACTCCACTCGATCCTCTGTCGTCACACACTGGCAATTCATCGCATGGAATGGACGCGGTCTTCCCGTCCATAGGATCCCGTTCCTTGATTTCATCAGACGCGTTCAACGCGAGAGGGATCCATGCAGATGTGTCATTGTGCAGTGCCGACTAGGAGCCGGAAGGAGTGGTCTGTTCGTGGCCCTTGACCTCCTCCTGACTCAAGGTCAAACGAGTGGAATCGTTGACGTCATCAAGTGCGTGAACCTCGTTCGAGTGGAACGGGTGAAGACGGTTTCATCGATCAGACAATACGCTTTCATCTATCAATGTCTGGTGGAAGAGTTCGACCACATGGAATCGCGCATCCATCTCAATTCCTTCTTCCTGGCTACGCAGAGGCTGTTCAGGGAGGATGCGAACAACTGCGGAAGGACTCCAATGGAAGAGGAGTTCGCTTCTCTTAGCTACGACCGACCGACTCTGCTTCCTTCATCGTTCACTCACAAGAGAAGACGGAGAAGAAGCGAGGATCCGCCGTCGACCTTGCTCCAGGAGACGGAGGAGGTCAAAGGTCAGTGGAGCGGTGGAAAAGAGGATTCAGAGGTGGATGAGACGAAACCGATTCTTATGGATAGCTTCCGTCATCGTGATTCCTTCATCCTATCAATGAAGGCTTTCCATATAACGGAGGAGGGCGGGGATCCGTTGTGGGATGTCATCTATAATCACAGACTCCGCTGTGTGGTCCTCATGCAGCAGCTTCCTAACATGGGAGACTTGTTTTCCAGGAGGAATTCCCTCGTGTCCAGGTCTTTCCAGTTAAATCAACGGTTGACCTTGACGAGAGAAGCATTCAAAGCATCGCAAGACAAGACCTTCCTCGTTCACGACTTCACCCTGCGACTATCCTCCTCTCATCCTCCTCCTACTTCACAGAACGATTCGACGACTCACAAGGTCCGCATGTACGAACCACTCTTCTGGCCGGACAACGCAGATGGTCCAACCGTCACCTCATCCTTCCTTAAGTTCTTGGCTCACATCCGGCGTTGGACAGAAGCGCAGGAGAAATGCTGCCACGAGACGACGACGTCATTGAGTCCCAGACGACGAGCAGACGGCTTCCGGTCGCTGAAGAGACCGATCGCTGTCTGTGGCACCCGACCAGGCGCTGAGGGGGGCGCCAACAGGGCGGCTCTGTTCGCCTTGGTCTGGACACTTCTCGATCAGACGGAGGTTGATTCTGTCATCGATGTCTTCAGTGCTGTGCGATTCATGAGATCGAGGCTGGACGACGACGATGTCATCCAGAATTCCGTAAACAACTTTCACTTAATGTTCAGCTTTGAATTGCTTCTATGTAACACGTGTGCCACATCAGTCGTGTTCAATCAGCAATCTATTAGAATGCATCTCTTAAAATTTTTTAGATGATCATATTGAACGCCAATGTGAGATTCGTAAAAGGCATTTTTACAATAACCAAATACATGCATGCGTAAAATAATAAAATTGTTATTGGTTATTACGCATAATTATATTCATCTGATTTAATTATTGTTTGCTATACATTATAGTTATTATTTTGTGAGAGTTTGCTTTTCATGTTCGGTCATGACTCATGAGACCGATTTGAAATCAGGCTTAACTGTCAGCTAAAACCAGATCTATTGAATTTTAATGAATCCACGTTCATCATTATTTCCTGTCTTCTGTTTGGTGGAGAATTCCAGTCAATGAATAATTGTCACCTTGTGTGTTGCAGTGTCAATATGCATTCATCTATCAGTCGCTAAGCGAATACCTGAGACTGAGGTCATGCTGCAGCTGTTGGAAACGTGGTCAGATGAACGAAGAAATAGACTCCGCTGTAAATATTGGATCAACGATCGATTCAATCAGTTGCTGGTCCGATGTCATTCTCAACCGATCTTCATCTGTCATCGTCCAGCATCAAAATCTTCACTACACAATGCCATCGGTTCATCATTGTCATCAGACCAACCGACCAAGACATCTCCACAGTTGCTCTCAGAGGTTGATGTCCTACGACAGTTACTGTCTAGACAGAGAGAGTGCAGCAGCTGCTGTGGCGAAGGGCCGGCGATTTAGCAACAAAGTAAGACCTGTGGTCGAGAGAGAAGGCGGGGAAGGAGACCGTGCAGCGTGTGAGTCTCTGGCTGAGGGAGGAAGAGGAGGAGAAAAAGGAGGAGTAGGAGGAGGAGGAGGAGGAGGAGGAGGAGGATCGGCCAATGACGACGAACCGGATGAGATCAGAGTCGGAAGCGATTTGACGCTGGAGAAGGAGGTCGAAGTGGAAGCAGAGCAGATGGCCGTTGGGTTGTGTGCAATTGATGCTCCAGACCCCGTTCCTTTACAGTCGACCACGAGCACTGTTGTTGAGAAAGCAGCAGAAGAGCAAAGGATCGTCGATTCAAAGAGAAGAATTGCTTCGTTGAGTGACGATGGCAATTGCAGAAGTGACGTCATTCGCAGTGACGGTGGCAGAAGTGACGTCATTCGCGCTGGCAGTGGCAGAAGTGACGCCATTCGCAATGGCAGTGGCAGAAGTGACGCCATTCGCGCTGGCAGTGGCAGAAGTGACGCCATTCGCGCTGGCAGTGACAGAAGTGACGCCATTCGCAATGGCAGTGACAGAAGTGACGCCATTCGCAATGGCAGTGACAGAAGTGACGCCATTCGCAATGGCAGTGGCAGAAGTGACGCCATTCGCGCTGGCAGTGACAGAAGTGACGCCATTCGCAATGGCAGTGGCAGAAGTGACGCCATTCGCGCTGGCAGTGGCAGAAGTGACGCCATTCGCGCTGGCAGTGACAGAAGTGACGCCATTCGCAATGGTAGTGGCAGAAGTGACGTCATTTGCACTGGCAGTGGCAGAAGTGACGTCATTCGCACTGATGTCGTCACTGACACTCCGATGAGCAAAGAAGGTGACGCGAGCAGCTGCTCTGGTCCGTCTCAGAGTCAACTGAGTGAGTTCACTACATGATCATTTCTACAACATTTTCAGCTTAATTTAACATGAGACAAATTGAACTTAATGATAATAATAAATAAATTACGCTGCGAGCATGGGCTGCATGGCTTAAAGTGTGGCTTAGGGTTAGGTTTAGGGATATATCATGGATAACCGAAAACGGTTTTTTAAGTTGTGAAGAAGAGAATCTTAAACCCCTCACAATATGAACAATGTACATGTAACCACCGCTCTCTCTCTCTCTCTCTCTCTCTCTCTCTCTCTGTCTGTTTGTCTGTCTGTCTGTCTCTCTCTCTCTCTTTCTCTCTCTGCTCCATCGGCTTTATCTGCAGCCAGCGCTGTAGCGTACATCAAAATTTAAACAAATGTTGTGCTGCTGTACAACGTTGTTTCCTGTGTTGTAGAGAAAATTTCCAGTCAGCGCAAACCGTCTCTGTACGAATACAATCGGTTGGTCGGTAAGTCGTCGGATAGAATCAGTTCAACGTGTAACACTGGTTCCCTGTGGATCATCAACGAGATCGACGACTCTGAGGTCGGCAGCAACGAAGGAGGAAGTAGGTGTGAAGGTCAGAGATGGATCCGCGATGACGACAGAGAGAGTCTTGGTAGCGATGAAGTCCCTTGTCATGAGGAGAAACCACCGTGCATCAAGATTTGTCCAATCACAGCAGAAGGAGATTCAGGTCTCGTTACCAAGGATACGACGAGGAGCAGAGCTTACCACGGTACGTCGTCTTCAACCGATGACAGCCGCAAAACCCTTTCGCTACCGATCAAAAACAGTGGACAAGCAGAGGCGGCGTCGACATGTGGCGATAAAAACATCACAGACATCGCTTTCATGTCAAATGTCTCTTGTGTCAAACGAATTGTGGAATCGGAATGGTCTTCCACAAATCCAGACGACAGCGATGCTGGAAGTGTTGCTAACGTTGCAAGTAACGTGGACACACGTGAGTCGGTTGTCGCTCGCCTGGAAAACAACTCCCAATGGATTAACGATCCAATCGACAACAGTGAAGCAGGAAGCGTCAAAAATCTCCCAAATACTTCGAGCACAGGTCGTGACCATAGGAATTACTTGCCCAGCGGTGGGTCTTCTGCTGTCATCGTTTCATCCCATGCAGTCGGCTGCACTGGAAGAGAAACGGAAGAGGTGGAGAAGGAATTAGGAAATGATATGGAAGCAGAGAATGCGTCCAATCCACCGGACAGCGTAGATTCAGTTGAATCGATCGTCAATTCGTCTTCATTATTATTGAAAAGAAAGCAGGTGGAAGCAAAGGTTGAAAAGAGTTCTGTGGAGACCGAAGACTCTTCCAATTCACCTGACAGCGTAAATTCATTTACATCAAAGGTCAATTCTTCATGTTCAAAAAGAGGAAGAAGAGAAAAGGAGGAGAAGGTTTCCATGGAGACGACTGCAGGCATTTTCAATTCACCTACTTCTTATCAGAATTCCGCTGAGGGTTTTTCAAAAGAGAAGATAACCAAAATAAAGGAAGCGTCGTTTGTGGCGGATGAAACCACAGACGATCGGAAAGAAGAAGCAGACGACGGTGGACTACATGAACGGTCGGAGGAGGAGTCTTTTAAAGGCGACGAATCACTGCAGCAGTCGATGAAAAGTAGTTCCTCGAAATATTACGCAGCCAGAGGATTGAAAGAAGAAGCTGAATCGACAGAAGATTTACGAGAGATGAACGATCCATCGATTGTTAAAGGGATGAAAGATTGTTTTGATTTGACAGAAACAGATGGGGAAAAACTTCAATTGTTGTCTGATAAATCGTCGTCGATTCTGATGACGAATACGAGTGAAAAGCTGCGTCGCTCTCAGGATCGACCTTTCCAGAAGGAAGGATCGACCGCCGACCTTGTTGATAAATATATGCTGAGCTCCTTCTCAATGGCACAGCTTCCACCGAATAGCAACGAACACTTAGCAACTATTACCATGGAAACCCAGCTGAATAATCCAGTGGTGGGCCAGGAGACTTCAAGTGATCTTTTGCAGCAGAAAATAAAATCACCAGTCCTTCTAAGATCCACCGAATTCAATGACGTTTACGGCAAAATTTTGATTGCTGCAAATAGTAGTCAAGATAATAGCAGCTACTTTCCAGGTAGCGTCGCTTCAATGACGTCCTCCGAGGGACTCTATGCCACCGACTTCTCGAAGCAGAACCTTCGAACACGAGCTCATGTTTTCCAGTTTCCAGGGTCCACCACGAATGTGAGTCAGACGAAAGTGCAAACAGAGGTGAAGGCTGAGGACGATGAAAGTGACTTTGGGATGAGACAGATGTGTAGCGTAGGTGATGTTGCTAAAGCGATGATCAACAAATGCGATGAAGAGAAGAGCAAATATTTGGATGTTAGTTCATTGCATGGAAACGACAACGAATCGACTGCAGTTGAAATGACTGTTGAATTCAAGAGCAAGACTTACCAAGGACGACATTCAACGCCAGACGAGAATCGACCCATATTAAGTGACAGCGACAAGATGTCAGCGAACAGAGCAGAGGGTGAAACGACTCAGCTCATGACAGCTGACCTTCTTCCGTCAATGACCAACACACAGCAGATTGGAAGTATTGACAGCATTGCCTCTTCATGGGCTTCACCTCCCAAGAAGCAATTACTAATTGAAAATGAGGATTTACAAGACAATTCATCGTCATGGGGATCAATCAGAAAGCTGCAGTCAAACGAATTCAAGAGTTCAAGTCCTAAACGTGGCTCAGAGAATTCATCCGGACGTTTTAATGGACACAACATCAGCAGCAGCGAGATGTTCCATCCATCGGCAAAACAAGAGAACAGTTGTCTGCTCTCCTCCTCCTCATCCTCCTCCGACAGAAGAAGAGAGAAGATGCCACAGAACAAAAGACCGCAGACTAAAACGATCGCGGCTGCAGCAGCAGATCCTCATGCAACGCCTGCAGAAAGAGATGCTCCTCAACTGATGACTGGATCCACTGAGAGGATTTCGTCGTCGTCGTCGTGGTCTTCTCCTCCCAAGAAACAATTATTGCCGACTGATTTTGACGATATGCTTCACAGCGGTGGTTCTTCGTCCTGGGTGGCATCGTCGTCGGTGGGAAAGGTTCCGTCTCCGAAAGACTTGAAGAAGGCGGCGGTGCATGTCTCTAAAACATCAGCGAATCATTCTTCATCTCGACCTTCTTCCAGGTACGAATCGTTTGCCATCGATGTCAATGCAGAGAAGATCACCTCACCCAACATCATCGGACGCACTTTGAGTGACTCCTCATCCTCCTGCTTCTCAGATGGCAGCGCTGCAGGGAACCAGCGAGACAACACAGAACAGAGAGACAACACAGAACAGAGAGGAGTGCAGCAGAAGCCAATCGACTCCGCAGCTTCTAATAGGGAAGTAAAGTCATCGCAACAGAACGGCGGAACATTCAATAGAGAGGATGATCTGCCGAAGTCGATGATTGGTGACAAAAAGTCGCAAACTTCAGACAGATTTCTTTCGATGCAAAACAATCGACAACAATTACTGTGGAGTGATGATGCGGTGGAAGACGGAAAAGACGAGCGACGACGTTCTTTGGGATTGCTCGCTAGCAGTCAGATGGAAGGGAATAGGGATAATGACCTTGATGGTGAAGGTCGGGTGGTTATAGTCCCGGAAAATAATCCAGGGATGATAACTGGGCAGCAGCAGCAACGCCACCTGTCGGAGGAGGTTCTTCTGCCGACGAATAAGAGACTTCCGCTGGAAAGATTCCTCGGAGATTCCCAAAGACCTGGAATCTTTCGAGGTCATATCAGTTCGGTGGCAACAAGTGGCACCGCAGTAACCGATCTAGGAATAGGAGGGAACGGAGGAATGTTCGGAGAGGCAGATGATGAATCGCAGAGTGATGTTAACAGTCTGCTGATACCAAATCAAAAAGGCGTTTCTTAATTTATGTAAGAAAATCAGATTGATTTGAAGGACCTCTGGGAAAATGTCGCAGCTGATAATAATAATATTTGGTACGAGCTTTCAAAATTAAGAAGATTGGTCAATTGAAGATGATACGTTTTCTCTTGTTCGTTTTTTGTAAGATCTATTCTTTTGGTAGGTATCTAAGTTGAGGCCCGTGAAAATCAAGCAGCATCGATTAAGTAAATTACATCTTTGGCTATTGTTCACTTCTTTCTTGTCTAAAGCAAATTTTGATGTCACCAAGTGCAAGACTAATGCAATAGAATTCTGCCTGCCTGCCTGCCTGCCTGCCTGCCTGCCTGCCTGCCTGCCTGCCTGCCTGCCTGCCTGCCTGCCTGCCTGCCTGCCTGCCTGCCTGCCTGCCTGCCTGCCTGCCTGCCTGCCTGCCTGCCTGCCAGTGGCGTAACAACCATGTAACGAAGGTGGACAAAATCCACGGGCCCCCGAGACCCAAAGGGCCCCCAAGCTCATTAAGCAAAAAAGTGTCATGTACTTTTTCGGGAGTTTTTCCGTTTTGTAGTTAGTTTCAGCTTGTAGAGTCTAGGCCTAGCCTGGATACGACCGACGTATATGATAAATGATACGCATGTGTTGTGTCGTGTCTGTCTGGACTGTATGGGTCATCGGATGTGAGAGCATTTGACCCGTAGTAGACATCAACACTTAGTTGTATGTTAGGGGCGGGCTCTACGGTTAGGGTATACGTTCATTCATAGAGGTCTAATTAAGTTCATCCGAGTGCCCGACACAGCGTTAAGGAATGATGCTTGAAATAGTATCTGCTTTCTTTTCCCGCTCACCCTGATTCAAGCTGTGTGTGCGTGTCTCTCTGTCTGCCAGACAGAGAGAGAGAGAGAGTCTGTCTGTCTGTCTGTCTCTGTCTCTCTATCTGTCTCTCAGTCTCTCTGTCACTCTCTGTGTGTGCATTGTGAGTAGGCCTACCTGTCTTTGTCTGTCTCTGTCAGTGTGTCAATACGAGCCAAGTGTTGAAGTGACTGATAGGTTCCTACACACTGCACATTGCAGTGTTAATTCCTTCTCGCTCATAATAACAGTCACTGCATTCATTCATTTATTTTTATCTGGATTATCACTATTGCGGTACCTAAACGAAAATAATCATCATATAAGATGAATGCCATATGAAACGCACGTACAGTTCTGGCAGTCAGAAACGAGCAGAGAACAATCGAAAAATTGATGCTGCTGTGTTTGCGAACAGTAAGGCTAGAATAGCCAAATTCACGAAATAATTCTACGAAAATCTACTGTAACAGGCCACAGTGAGTATACATTACACGCACTTACGTGTGTGTACATATGGACCTTTGTATGGGTGTCACGACAACAGACTGGTCTACAGACAACTCGTCTAACGACAACTGGTCTACAGACAACTGGTCAAGCAACTGGCCGAGGCTACAGACAACTGGTTCAGCGCTTGAGAAATGGAAGCTGGATGAAAGTTTTGTACAGCTGAAATGGAGGCTGGATTGATCAGAAAACGCAAGAGAAATGGAAGCTGGATGAAGGTTCTTTTACAGGTTAAATATAAGCTAGATTGACGAAAATAACGCATGAGAAATAGAAGCTGGATGAAGGTATAAATTTTAGATCTAGGCCTAAAATAGAAGCTGGATTGATGAAAAACGCTTAAGAGATGGAAACTGGATGAAGGTATTTTTATATCTGAAATAGAAGTTGAATTGACAAAAATAGCCTAACGAACGAGAGATGGAAGCTGGATGAAGGTGTTTTTAGATCTGAAATAGAAGCTGGATACACGTTGAAATACATGAGTGAAAATCATCAATCCAGCTTCCATTTAAGCTAGAAAACCATCTAACGTTTTTCATAAATCCAGTTTCTATTTCATCAATAGTGCGAGTTGTCTGTAGACCAGTTGTCTGTAGACTAGTAACTGTTGTCGTTAGACGAGTTGTCTGTAGTCGTGGAACCGTTTTCTTGTTTTGCATTGAACCATTATAATGTGTCTTAACAATGGATTATTGATGACAGCGTTTAATACTGACATTCATAAAGCGAAATTTTATGAAAAGTCACCAGTAGGCCTACACTATTGCGCTACCAAAATTACTTCAGATATAATAAGCGCTCTTGTTTTAAAATAGCCATCTAATTGTTTCACTGTTTAGTCTCGTTAATGGATAGGGGGCCCCAAGCTGAGAATGTCCACGGGCCCCCAGCTCAGTTGTTACGCCACTGCTGCCTGCCCGCTTGGCTGCCTGGATGGCTTCCTGGATGGCTCCCTGGATGGCTGTCTGAAAGGCTGGCTTCTGAATGACTTGCTGGCTTCTGAATGACTTACTGCCTTCTGACTAACTGGATGGCTGACTAGTCAGTCATCCATCCATCCATTCATTCATTCATTAATTTCGAGAATTTATATAGCGCCTCTTCAAGAAAAATCTACCCAGAGGCGCTCCCAGCCCAGCCACAGCTAAAAAGTAGGATTTGAGACTCTTAAAAAATGCAGGGGAATTCAGCCTAGGCATAAGTCGCAATTAAGGTTCTCAGTCAGAAGTCTGACAAGCTAACTGGCTGACTGAATAAGTCTACAGAACCAATATATACCATGGTTCTGTGGATTGATCTTGAACATATACGACTACAGTACAGACGCCCATATAAGGCAATACGAATATGATGCAGGTTGAGCTGCTTGAGTTCCTTATCTGATTGGCAGTGTAAACATTATAATATGATGTAGGCGTATCAGACGTCGGTAAATATGTTTTGTACTTTGGATTCACTAGGATCGAGCAGACCACAAGGGGGAGGAGGGCAACAGTGCTGCTGCTGCTGCTGCTGCTGCTGCTGCTTGCTGCTGCTGCTGCTGCTTGCTGCTGCTGCTGCTGCTGCTGCTGCTGTGAGAGGATATTGGCACCAGGCACAAGAGTATAAGACAAGAATAAGTTAGAAATTTAGATGCAAATCTAGTCGTCTTATTATATTTATATAGCACTTGCATGACTTCTAGTTTCTTGCTGTGATTGCGAATGTGATCTCTTCACAGTTCTAGAAGTTCTTCGTCTCAATTCACGTGACGCCATTATTTTAAGGCAGAGTTCGACTGAGCAAGTGAGCGAGTAAGCAAAGACAATTTAATTGGGACATTAGAGATAAACGTCATTTCGACCACAACTCTCTCACATGATACATCTATGCTGTTATGGTTAGGGCACCACCACCCTCCATCGAGCTCTTCCTCTCCTCCTGCCTTCTGTCCTACCACATAATATATTATAATGTGGTCCTACTGACGAACCTCTTCGCTATGCGTGACGTCATAAGTGACACGCCTCCCTTCCTCCCGCCTTCGCTGAGTGTGGCAGACGACGATGACTAAGCCACGACGGCCGCGGTACATTAATAAATTAGTGTTCTGCATCAACCAATGGGACGGTGAGGAGGGTAAGGAGAGGGGAGACGGGCCGAAGTCAAACTAGGACCCAATAAATAACAGAGTGCTATGGCATAATGTATGAAAACAGCCAGCAGCCCAGGGGTTCTCTCTTGGCCAGCGACAGTTCAAGTGACGGCGGCGGCATTAGTTGACAGTCTGTGTGTTCTACTGTAAACTAGGTCAGTGTAGAAGTGTGCGCAGACGGCGAGATAAACTATTTGTGGAGAGTGTACGAACAGTGCATAACTGGGCGGACGTTTTACTCATCAGCCGGACTTTGTAAGAGAAAGTTGGTTAGGAGGAGGACATTGCTGTATCTTCTGAACCGGATTTGAAAGAGTTATTGTTCAGGTAGGAAAGAGTTTTACTCGTTTACTGATCGTCAAAATTTGTTTCTGATATTTCGATTCTCTATAAAGTAACGAAAAAGTTCGGTTCTAGATTATCTAGACCAAAGATTTCTTGTGATCCTCTCTTTAGGAACAGCTGTCCCTTCCGTCTGTCTTAGTGGATATTTTGATTCGATTAATTCATTCAGAGCATTTATATAGCGCCCCTTCAAGAAACTACTCAGAGGCGCTCCCAGTACAGCCACGATCAAAGAAAAAAGACTTGAGGGACTTGTAGAACCCCGCCGGATGAGCCACAAGTAGAGAGCGAAGCGAAAGCGGGGAAGGGGGGTCATTCCAAACTAGGTCCCACAACCGAAAATGCACGGCGCTGAAATAGCTAAGCGATTTCGCGGGATCCTTTGCTGTAGAGCGAGATGCCGGACGGGTCGCAACGTCGGACACTGGGCGACAAAGATCACACAAGTAAGATGGAGCACAGCCAAGAACGCAGCGAGAAACCACCGCAGCGATGCGGTAGGAGATCCGCTGGGACATAGGCAGCCAGTGCAGTACATCACGCATATAAGCAGAGACAGATGCAAATTTTGGAAGCCGTCCTACATGATGAGCAGCCGAGCGCAATACTCGATCAAGTCGATTGTCACGAGGTTTTGAGGTGCAATCGATTGATACATTGTATTGTATTGCATTGTATTGTATTGCATTGTATTGTATTGTACTGTAATGTATATAAACATTTATAAAGCGCCTCTAGTAGGGTGAACCGTTCAGAGGCGCAAGGTACACTGTGCTTTTAAAAGCCACTATAGAAGCTACTTGTTAGTTGTAATAAATGATAATCAAGACTTGTTGACTTGATAAACACACTGGCAGTTGACTTCACACGTCTTCCAACATCACATATGTTGACTCAACTATCGATGCTTAAGTTAGTTGACTTGTCCCAAGCATCTGATGTTATGGACCATTTATTTTGATTCGTAAAGTTGAGACTCTGTTATTCTGAACTTCTGTAATATGTTAAGCTATAAAGGAAACAATGAAAAGACGATGATTCTTCTCCATCATCTTCTTCATCTCCTTCTTCATCTTCTTCATCATCTTCATCTTCTTCATCATCTTCTTCTTCTTCATCATCTTCTTCTTCATCTTCTTCTCCTTCTTCTTCATCATCTTTTTCTTCTTCAGCATCTTCTTCATCTTCATCTTCTTCTCCTTCTTCATCGTCTTCTTCTTCTTCTTCATCATCTTCTTCTTTTATTGATTCCTATTTTACTTTACATGTGTAGCCGCAGCTGGAGTGATTGCTGCATAAGTCGGTCAAGTCCTGTCTTCTCCTTCCTTCCTTCCTTCCTTCCTTCCTTCCTTCCTTCCTTCCTTCCTTCCTTCCTTCCTTCCTTACTTCCTTACTTCCTTCCTTCCTTCCTTCCTTCCTTCCTTCCTTCCTTCCTTCCTTCCTTCCTTCCTTCCTTCCTTCCTTCCTTCCTTCCTTCCTTCCTTCCTTCCTTCCTTCCTTCCTTCCTTCCTTCCTTCCTTCCTTCCTTCCTTCCTTCCTTCCTTCCTTCCTTCCTTCCTTCCTTCCTTCCTTCCTTCCTTCCTTCCTTCCTTCCTTCCTTCCTTCCTTCCTTCCTTCCTTCCTTCCTTCCTTCCTTCCTTCCTTCCTTCCTTCCTTCCTTCCTTCCTTCCTTCCTTCCTTCCTTCCTTCCTTCCTTCCTTCCTTCCTTCCTTCCTTCCTTCCTTCCTTCCTTCCTTCCTTCCTTCCTTCCTTCCTTCCTTCCTTCCTTCCTTCCTTCCTTCCTTCCTTCCTTCCTTCCTTCCTTCCTTCCTTCCATCCTTCCATCCTTCCATCCTTCCATCCTTCCTTCCTTCCCTCCATCCTTCTTTCCATCCTTCCATCCTCTCTTCTTTTCATCAAAAGTGTTTGATTGGCTGCAGACGTTGCCAGAAGGATGTCATGGAAAGCACAACCATCGGACAAATGTCCGAAATGCAACAAAGCCGTCTATCACAATGAAGCGAAACTGGCCGCAGGCAACAAGTGGCACACGATGTGCTTCAAGTGCAGTAAGCATCTCAACAGTCGCTCAGCCAAAATACAAACGCACCCACATTATTATATAGCGCTACATGAACACCCATGTAACACCCATGGATGTACACACGAATACGCACACACATGCACACACATATGTATATATATACCCGGTATATGTGTGTATATATACATATATACAAATGAATACCTCATAGTCAGTTAGTCACACATACATATGTATATGCGTGTGTTTCGTTGTATCATAATCTTGGATTCTATCATATAGACATTTTAGATAATCTTAATTTCTTCTTGAGTATATCTAATTGAAATAAGACAGTGGCTGGACTCTACGTCAAGAAAGCCTTTGTTCATGGGAGGGTGGGTGGTATGAGTGGGATGTGAAGGGCGAGTGGAGTGGGTCTGATAGGGAGGGCGGATGATATGGTGTGCCTAATACTCAGAATACAAAGACATGTATTACGTTGTCCTTGTATTTTATCTTTGACTGTATACTCTTCAAAATATCTGTATGAATAATTGATACTATATACAGGGTGGGCCATAAAAAGTAACCCCCTAAGGTTTTTGGCCCATATCTTGGCCAGAAGTAAGAATTTCAAAATGAAATTTTACAGGCTTATAGACAATTCATATTTACACACGGTGGCCGGATTTTATCAAAATATTTCAAACAGAACAAAAGTTACATCACTTTTAGTGAGGCCACCCCTCGTTTTTTGACGATTCGAAAACGAAACGCAACTAAAATTAATTTTTTGCTAATATCTTTGTCAGAAGTAACAATTTCGGATTGAAATTTTACAGACTTGAAGACAATTCATATCTACACAAGATGGCCAGATTTCATCAAAATATTTCAAACACAACAAAAGTTCTGCCACTTTTAGTGAGGCCACCCACCGTTTTTTGACGATTCAAAAACGAAACGCAGCAAAAAAAGTAACAGAAACACGATTTTATTAAGTCCCATCTCAAATAACTGTTGTGAAACGAACTTGGTAGTGCTTCACAACTTGTGTTCAATTTGCCCACCACCAGTGCAAAAACTTCTTTTGAGTCTCTTTGCAAAGTTCTTGATGGACCTGTTGATTAACCTGACAGATTCCTTATTTACCAATTTGATTGTGATCTTGCTAAGTGACTTCTCAGTGATTTGCAGCTACGCTGGTACCATGTTTCTTTTTTAAATAGTAATAATAATGATCATCTGGTAATATCGAGGCTATCTAATAACAAATATTTGAGATGAGACTTAATAAAATTGTGTCTTTGTTAATTTTTGCTTGTTACCCTACTGAATCGTTAAAAAAAGGTGGTGGCCTCACTGAATGTGGTATAACTTTTGTTCTGTTTGAACTATTTTGATGAAATCTGGCCAACATGTGTAGATATGAATTGTCGTTAAGTCTGTAAAAATTCATTTCCATATTCGTACTTCTGACCAAGATATTGACCAGAATAATTAAATTGGTTTTTTGCAACTTTTTGTTGCGTCGCGTTTTTGAATCGTCAAAAAACGATGGACGGCCTCGCTAAAAGTGGTATAACTTTTGTTCTGTTTGAAATATTTTGATGAAATCCGGCCATTATGTGTAAATATGAATTGTCTTTAATCCTGTAAAATTTCATTTCGAAATACTTACTTCTGGCCAAGATATGGGCAAAAAACCGTAGGGGTTACTTTTTTATGGCCCACCCTGTAGTACGAAATGAAAAGGGTTTGAAATTGCTGATTTCATATCATGGTTGGAAGCCTTAAAGAGATCAATGCAATTTAAGCAGACATAGAAGACAGCCAGACAGACAGATTCACAGACAGACAGACAGACAGATAGGCAGGCACACAGACAGAGATAAAGAAGAGCACTGATGACATGTATGTGAGACCTTCGAAGAGAATGATACAAAGATCATCTGCAAAATCTCGTGAATAGCATTTGATTGATTGATGTATGTAATTTATTGATTTATTTGTTGATTGATTGATTGATTTGTTGATTGCAGCTGCTTGTAACAAGATGTTAGAGAGTACGAACGTGGCTGAGCATGAAGGCAGTCTCTACTGCAAGTCGTGTCATGGGAAGAGCTTTGGTCCGAAGGGTTACGGCTTCGGCCAGGGCGCCGGAGTGCTAAGTATGGACACAGGCAGCGCACACACCCAGGCAAGGTATGCAGACTATAAATACCGGGTACTCCTTCAACTTGCCATGCCAGTGTTTACAGGCTCGCTTGGCTACACCGGTAAGGAAAGAGCGTGCGGGCCGCGGTTCGATTCCCGAAGGTGGCTATTTAAGAGATTCAAAAAATCTCGGGCTAGCACGGTCCGTCCACGGGGACCTAAACGGCGTGGCGACACTAATCATCTTCGATAATTATGGCAGTGTCGTTAAACATGTAACAACATCCATGCCAGTGTCTTTATCGCTTCGGTACACAGTCCAGCACATCCACTGTAGACTATTACAGCATTGGCTTTGTTGCCTGCATTTTATATGAATACCTCGTCATCGTCTTCGGTCGCAATACATTAAATTATTTACTCTCATGAGTCTCATCGTTTTTGTTAATCCCATGTCATGCAATGTCTTTTAATCTGTGAGGCTTTGTCTCTCTCTCTTCACTTGTGTCGTTTTTGTATCGGCATATAGTATGTTATTGTTATTTACTTATTGAATTCTACATGCATCCATTGTCTGCATCTATTGTCTGCATCTATTGTCCGCATCGATTGTCTGCATCTATTGTCTGCATCTATTGTCCGCATCGATTGTCTGCATCTATTGTCTGCATCTATTGTTTGCATCTGTCAGTGAACTGATTACATGAAGTGATAATTAATTGGCTGTTTGTCTAATTAGTGATACATGGGTTGGTTATTGGTTGGTGAAGTTAGGGCATTGATCGGGTGATGGAATGGTCTGTGATCTGTTGTACTGCTGCTTTAGGACTGTGGGTGTCGACGCTGGCATAACAGGTGGCACAGTTGAAGGAGGATGTCCAAGATGTGGCAAAAGGGTTTACGAGGCGGAGAAGAAAGTGGCCGTTGGACAAGTGAGTAATGATAATATCACTGACCATGCACTACAGTAACTGTCGTCGTCTCGTGGTCGATTTACAACATAGCGTAATGCATCAGTTCATGAAAACAATCATAACAGCGATTATTGTAAATGACTTATTTTGACAGAACCGAAAACCATTGTCAGTAGTTTCTGCATTGCTACTAAATATACGAAACAATGTTTCCGTTAGGGAACTTGTTTAGTGATTGAAATGTAAAGCAATGATTTACACACTGCATGAGTCTATTCATTGCATGGGAAGAGAGAGATTTTAACTTATTTATCTTATGATAGTGTTAATCAACATAGAACAGTTTAGATTGTAGCGTTGGTAGTCATTTTATATTGTGTAATGTGTATGCCGTATGTTGTATAAATGTAGGCATATTATGTGCATTGTGTTGTTGTTGGTCTGGTGGTGGTGGCAGTGGTTGTGGTTGTGGTTGTGGACATGATGATGATGAGTAGGAGGAGGAGGAGAAGGATGATAACGATGAATCATTGATGATGATGATGATGATGATGATGATGATGATGATGATGATGACGATGACGATGACGACGACGATAACGATAACGATGACGATAACGATGATGATAACGATGAATCATTGATGATGATGATGATGATGGTTGATTGTAGAACTGGCACAAGAGTTGCTTCAACTGTGTAAAGTGTCACAAAGCGTTGGACTCAACGAGTCTTAACGACAAAGATGGAGAAATCTACTGCAAAGGTTTGTGGCTGAATGATGCAATAGAATATGCATTGACATGATTTCTTTTGTGTTAATTTTGGACGATCCCTGACTGATGCATGCTGAGATCATCATCATCCGACGACGACAATGACGACGATGATGACGATGGCATGCATGCTGCAGATGACAACCAGGAAATGAATGAATCTTTTCGGTCTCATGGGGGAGGGGTGGGGACCTACAATGTAGTATAGCCTATAAATTAATACACTACGACAATAAACTGTTTTCGACTGGCTCGCTTGCTTGGCTACACCGGTAAGGCCGCGCGTCTGCACGCAATTCACTCTGTGAAAAGAGCGTGCGGGTCGCGGTTCGATTCCCGAAGGTGGCTATTTCAGAGATTCAAATCTCGGGTTAGCACGGTCCGTCCACGGGGACCTAAATGGCGTGGCGACACTAATCATCTTCGAAATGGCAGTGTCGTTAAACATGTAACAATGGAATAAACTGTTTTCTGTTGTGCTTACAACATTGCAGGAGCATCTATAGATTACATTAGAAGTGAGGCTCTGATTAATTAGTTTTCGATTTTAGTGGCGCTATATAAATGTTCTATTGTGATTGGATTAGATTTTGTTGACATTGCGTAAAGAGCTGCAGATGCCCGGATGAGATAAGTTTTGTTGATTCTGGTTGTAGGTTGTTATGGAAAGGCTTTTGGTCCGAAGGGAGTTGGCTACGGGATTGGAGCAGGAACTCTTCAGACATAGGGTCACATCCACTCTCACATTCCTTCCGTAGCATGGGATTCTCAGTTCCCTCTGGCGAGCATTTCTTCAAGCAGTTCGTCAGCCACCGTTAATTTTGTCTACTCCGCAGCTTATATTCTAGTATTCTTAGAACTTTCTGCAATTTTTTTTTGCTAAAGTCGCTTTGTAGAATCTAAGGCAGAGCCTGAGAGAAACTGTGTTGTAAAATGTCAGAGGAAAGCTGTTGACATTAGAAGAACTGTCTAATAAAAGTCTATACAATAATTACTATAGTTGGTATTTGCGTGTCAAATGAAGTCATTGTCCTTTCTTTACAAATCTGCGCACATGTGATTGACAGAAGAAACTATAGACGGACAATTATTATCTTGCTCCACCCTCAACAACCATCCACTTCTGCTTCTCTGCACTATAATATCACTCTGGTATATAGAACGACAATCCAGTTCACAATTTCTCTTATTATAATTATCCATGGCATTTTTCGATCTTCCTCTTAATATGCGCTCTTCATCCAGCAACTGTGACTTCGATTACGCTTCTGCTGATGGCCTTCTTAACCGGACGGACAATAAGTTATATAGGTTCTCCTCCTAGCGACACACCTCCGCATTAGGACATGTCGTGCTGCCATGCATATAGACCTACAAGAGCTTCCTCCTCCGTTTGATTAATCCGAGAGTTACATACAGCCTGCATGACGTCATAGGCGTACGGAAGACTTCAGCAGTGGGGGGGGGCGAAGATTTAACTTCTGCCCGAAAAATAAATCCTGAAATCTCGTGGAAAATACAACTTCCCCAAAAAAAGTTGACTTTTTTTAGTCATTTCCCGGGTCTGCTTGCCAGAAATAGTTTTGCCAGAAATTTTGGGGAGCATTTGCTCCCTCTGGGCCCCCACCTCGTACGCCTATGCATGACGTTCTACTCCAGCTGCGCGTAGCTCCAACACTTCTAGCTCGTTGGCTTCTTTGCAGTCAAAGACATACCGGGGATGTGAGTCAAGTGATGCAGACATTTCTAAGTAACGATTAATTCTTGCCGAGGTTTGCTTTCGGCAGTTTCTCTGTAAACCAGGCTGATTGGTCAGCAAGTCTCTATTTAGTCACGCCTACTGAAGCCTCTGCTTGACGTTCACCGGAAACCGCTGCTGTAGATTGCTAGGCTGTCTAAACTAGGTCGAGGAATTGTTCTGCCGAAAGCAAACCTCGGCCTTTAATGATTAATCCTTAATGATTAATTGTTATTAATGATTAATTGTTATTAATGATTAATTCTTATTAATGATTAATTCTTATTAATGATTAATCTTTATTAATGATTAATCCTTAATGATTAATTCTTATTAATGATTAATTGTTATTAATGATTAATCCTTAATGATTAATTGTTATTAATGATTAATTGTTATTGTAACGCCCGCCCCTATCGGCATCCCCGGAGTCGCCACTTCCGGATCCTCGCCTGATGGGACCGCGTGCTGCTGTGGACGAGCTCTAGAGATAGAGGGAGGACAGGAGGAGGTGACTTCTGGGTTCGAATCCCAACCCAGGAAAGGCGGCCAGTCTTTTCGACTACCGTACTCCCTATATGAAATTGGCGGCCTACCAGCCAATCTATCACTTCTTCGCAATATACCAGGTTGCGTGAAATCTTTAGGCCTAGCACCCAAAGTTTCCTCCAGGCCGATGGTCGAGTGGTATGGCGCGTCCGCAGTGGTAATAGCGGTGAGGTAACCAGGGTTCAAATCCACAGCAGGCTTGGGTACCGGCGATGCCTCTAGCCTTTCCAATCGTGATACAACTTCCGTCAGCGCTTCCCTGACATTTAATTGCTCTGAGGTGATTGCATCCTGCGTATCTCTGACATAAGATTTTACAGAAGAGATTTCCTCTCTTACATTTGATTGCACTGCCAGGACATTAAATTCTACCGTGGAAATCGCCTCTTGCGTGTCCCTCGCATTAGTTTCAATTGACGACTGCATAAAAGACATCGCCTCATGAGTCGACTTAGCATTGGTTTGTATTGCTTCATGAGTCGATTTAGCATTAGTCTGTATTGCTTCGAGCAATATCTCCATCGAGGAAGGGGGCCGTGAAGGCTGAGCAGGGGTGACTGGCCTAGACTCCTCCATAGCGCTATAGAAATGACTCCTATCTTTATAGCTCACAGTCAATATCGCTAGTAGTGAACGAAGTAGTTATTCTTATTAACAAATCAAGCATTCAATCCACATCCGTCACATTCAAAGCCATCAATAATCAAAGTCAGAAGTTTAATTAATATTTCTTATTATTCCCAATCAATTGAATCTTCAATTGACATCAATTATGTTCAAAGCAATCAAACATAAAAGTCAGTAAGTTCAATTATCAGTTCCTATCCTTTGTAAAGACATTCAATGAAAATCAAATGCAACAATTCAATGCAAACACCTATCAACCGGAGTATGCCTGAATTAAATCCCGATTGACTCTCAAGTCCCACAGCCAATTTCAGTTCAGCCCAAAATGTCTTAATAACCGATCGTATTAATTCCCCAATAAAGCGTACCTTATGTCCGAAGACAAGGGACAAAGCCGATCGTGTGCGAAGAACAGCGACGAAGACGATATCCAAGAGATGCGACGAAACACACAGAAAGGCGTCGAGTTTGAAACGCCCGAAAAGATCAGCTAAATCCGATGCTGATTTCTCGCAATGAACAACAATTTCGGCTATTTATCCAAGCCGTTTGAGAAAGACGCCCTTAGGCAACCATACGAACAACCGCTTCGCAACACAATTTCAGAGAACGAGAGCAGAGCGCTGACGATTCGAAGCCCACGATAAATCACTCCGTGTGACAGGGCGAAGAGAGGCCTTGAATTAGTAATCCAGGAATATATCCGAAGCGAGAGCGAAGACAAAACTTGCAGCGACGCTGATGTATTTCTCGCAACAAACAAACTCTTTTATTTAATCGACTCCATGTCGAGAGAGAATGAATCGCCGACAGAATCCGTGTATGCGCAACTAGTGCAAGCAGGCGCTTATCCTGGCCATGCTTCACCAACTCGATCGAGCCTAAAACTACCAACCGCCGCAATACATCCGACCGCCCTGAGATCCTGTGCGCAACTGAGCCTCTCAGCGTTGCGCTGCTCTTTTATTACTGCCTGACAAGGAGAGCGTCCCCCTTTCTGCGCATGACCAGCAAGCGAGCCGCGCGCGCAAACCCAGCAGCAACGCAGCTGTTTCAAGGCGGCAAGAATCAGCTGCCACGTGCGTCCTCTCCTGTGTATCTCTGCGTCTGTCTGTAGCTCACTATCTTTCTCCTTCTATCTCTCCTTCTGAAAGGCGCCATCTGCCGCTGATCACGTAGGCATCAAATGCACCAGTTCAACCTTGAGAAAACACACGTACACAGACCCACACGCCAACGGTGTTTCCTTCTCAATCCGTGTCCCTGCCTGTGCTTGTCTGGCTGGCTGTATTCCTCGCTCACTCTGATCATCAGACCACCTCAGAGAGCGTGCGAAAGTTTAATTACCCTCATCGACTGCAAGCGGCACGGCCTTTGAAGACAGCGACCGACGATCGCTGAGAGCGTGTGAACATATACCAATTAATGGAACAGCAACGACTGCTGCCTACGTCAGCGGTCGCTGTGACCCGTGTCAAGCGCAAATCAACATTAAAATATAGGTCACACAAGGCAGCTCAAAAATACAGAAATAAAACAAATATATCAGATCCCTGAAACCCCATAATCGATTAAATAAAATAATATTAGCGACCCGTAGCGTAGTTATACGTCGCTACACTATTCTCGGCCCTCCCTGATTTCAGGATCCCTTTAATTGGAAAAATGGATCCTGAAATGTTAGTAAGGCCATACTCCAATTTTTACATCAATGATTCAAATGCAAGAATTAAAAATATATGCAACGAACAGTCCTCAACGTAAGCATCAGAAAGTTCACATTTTAGCGTTAAATGTCAGTTCAAGCGAAAGAAACATTTATTATTATTATAATTATATAGCTCCATCGCTAATAGTTCAGTGAAGCTCCAAAACATTTATATATATAGGTCTCCTTGAGTTTAGTTAAGCACAAAGTCCTCCACGGCAAGCATTGACTTAAGAACCCACGGGATAGCCACAAAAACCACTAGACCTTCGTTACCTTTACAACAGGTCATCTGATTAATAGGCCACCCATGGCCTTTACCATCGAGACTTCTTTAGGCATTTCACTGTAGGCAAACGTCTACATTTAAAGACTCATCTAAGCAGTTAAACCTAAGTCTCTAATCCCATTAACAACGGTGCTATCATAGCAAATTACCTGAGACTACACACACAGCTTAAGTCTCCAAAGGCCAATGCTCATTATAACTATCCGTAGGCTCCCCATCAAAGCTTACCGTAAGAGACCAAGCCTAACTTCAGCTTAATAAGCCGCTCCCTTCCCAACATCTTTCAGTAGGCCTACTTAAAAATGCAACCGATTATGCACAGAATTAAAATAGGCCATTTAAACATAGGCTAAAGTAACATATTATTGCAATTAACGTTACAAAACAGTCACATTGTATAATCGTAAAAATTCTAGGCCTAAAAGGATTATCATGATTTTAATATGAGATCTTAGTCTAAAGCGCAAATCAACATTAGGCCACTTTAGTCTACTATAAATCCTTATGCATCATTGCATAGCATCAAGGCCTATTATCTTTCCTTCATTCTATCAGAGATGCAGCGGAGACTAACGGGACCACCCACGCGCCTGGGAAACAACGATTGCTAATTAATCGCCGCTCTTTGATGCGTCGACTCAGTACCTATTTCCCCACGCCATGCATCTACAGCGTGCGTCTAACCGTGAGAATTAGGCAACTAAACATCATCTCTATACATGTAGGCCCATGTGCATCGTACGACAGAGGTCGCGCTGACCTGCACAAAATTAAAATAATCCTTATTAAGCGCTCATGAAATTAGGATACAAAGTAGGCCTACAACATATCTGGCGCCTGTATTAACTATCAACGTTACAAATCTAGGCCTACTACGGATCAAATCATGATTACATGGACCCATCATAATTTTAACGACGTTACTTATAACTGCGCAGCTGAACGTTATCCTTCCGTCGGTCCATCCACGACGGTCAATCGTTCACCGCCTATGATGTGTCACACAGACCACCCCGTTGCTCTCCCCACTCTCTCTACAATTGCAGCTGTAGGAGTCGTGGGAACTGAACACGACCAGCAAAAACTCGCATCAGTTACATTGCAAAATTAGGCCTCAGAACTAGGTCAATCAACAAAACTTAGCAAAACCTTTTAAAGCTAGAATTATCGATAAACCTTACATGGCACGTTTTGCCTATAGCTCAAATAGGAAATTGAACGGCCAGCCTTTTTCATTATACACAAAAAGGATCCTAATTATTATTATTATTTCTAGCCCTAATTAATATTATTAGGCCTCGCAGTTTAACCATATAATTCCATTGCAGGCGGAATCAGGCAAAACCGCAAAACTAGGCCTAATGCAAGAATTACACAGCATAACTAAATTATCGCCTATTCCTCCGCGCTAGGCTACCAAAACATGTAGGCCTACATTTTAATCGCGACCAACTATATATATAATCCTGTTGCGATCTGATATTATTCGTAAAACAGCAGCATAATTAAATATTATTGTCGCCTAAGTCTTAAAATTATTAAAACTCTTAGGCCTACAATTTTAACCAAGGCAAAATATATAAACTGCCGATATTTTCTTCAAATCCTCAGAATTATAAGGGCAAACTATATATATGTAATCCCGACAGATAGGCAGAACCTCAAAGATGCAGCGAAGCGCTATATGGGCCTCAAAGCATTCATTCAGCGCCTCTTTAAATCATCAATTATGCGTCTACATACTTAATATATACATAAACGCTATATTGGCCTACCAAATCTTTTATGTAGCGCCTCAATAAAATTAATTAATATGCATCTATACAATTATATATATACGATGACACTATTTACGCATATATAAAAACTCTACACACGGAAATAAGGAGCATTAAAATTTAACTGCACAAATCTCTTAAAATTATTTTTCATAAATCAGATTATAGATAGAGCGGGACATAGGCCTAATGCAGATTTCGACTTTGAGCGTTATCTCACAATTACTTCTTAAAGACATAGGCCTACTATTTTAACGCAGGTCATAATATCACATAACCACATCATCATGGCTAATTCCACAACAAGTCTAATTTCAAGGTCACATAATCGTGATCAAGGCCTTAATTAAAATATGCAGCTTTAGTCAATCTATCTTCATGTCAAATTAATATTTATATAGCGCAATGCAAGAGCAATGACAGTCCAAATTCTGTCTATAGCAAGGCAATAATGAAATTGTCCATCGCTGAAGTACAATGCAAGGCAATACAAATATTAATACTATGCAATACACATATGAATGCACAATATACGATGTAAAAATTCAGTTATTTACACAGTAACACACACATGTAAAGCCTTCCACATGTAAAGTAAACGTATTCATCACAATCAAAATAAAACATGGTTACAGATACTCCTGCATTCATAACGGCCGCCATTATGCGGTCATTCAGCAAAGTTACCCAGCCGACGTCAAGTTCTCAGGCGGACGAAGTCCGGTCGGTTCTCCCAGCATCCTCCAGATCCGGTCCTCAGGGGGTCCATTGCGAAGCGGACAGCTCCTCAAAAGGTGCGAACTGTCGTCACAGTAGAAACAGCGTCGCTCCTCTCTTGGTGAGTTCCGACCACTGTCTCGCCTCCTCGACGATGATGGCGACCTCCGCGACCGACGCTCCTGGTTCTGCCCGTTCCGCTGGTCCCTGCTCGGCGCTGGAGCGGACCGAACAGCGAACACACGACCAACGCTGGGGTTGTCGTGGTTATCGCCCACAGGTTGTCCAAGGTTGTCGCTAGGTGGAGCCTGCTGCTGTTGTCGAAGAGGGCAGAGGCGCGCTATGTGGTCCGTCGCAGAACACTCGAAGCATCGGCGCGCGGAAGGTCCTGCTTCCGTTTCTGTTTCCACATATGGCCGAAGTCTGCACGCCGAGCTCAAATGACCGAGCCGATGACACAGGAAACATCGCGGAGTTCCCCGTCCATAACTTCCATTGTTATTCGACCATTCATTTCTTGTTGACCCGTTCTGACCTCTCCACGGCCCGCGATGGTTGTCTCTGTATTGTGGCGCCGAAACGGATTGTCGCTCCTTCTCTAGTCGCTCCACTTGTCTCCTCATTTGCTCCATCCGCCGTTCCAGATCCTTTACTTTCGACTCTTCTTCCTGTTCTTTAATTGCGTTGACACGGCCGTGTCGTCGGTCTTGTTGCTCATGGCCACCGTCTTCTGCTTTCTGGTAGCCGTCCAATCGCATCGCTACCTTGTAGGCTTCGTCGAGGGATTTCGGTTCTCGCTCTCGGATTTTCAGAGCAAGCGTTCTATCTCTCAGGGCATCCAAGAATGCCCGAACAGCAATAGCTTCGCTGTGAGCTGTCGAGGAACCCGGATAAGCGCGCGTGGAGAGACGTCGGATGTCGTCCACCAGGACGCCCATATCCTCGTCGACTTTCTGCTTTCGAGTGCTCAGTTGTGTTTGGTACAGGGCTTGTTGCTCAGCATTTCCATAACGTTCTCGCAGTCGCTGAACCAAAGCTGTCCAAGTGTCCAAGTTATCCACGTTCGACTCACTCAGCAAATGAGTCGCCGGTTCAACCAATGAGACTACTAATTGGTTCAATCTTTCTTCGTCCGTCCAATCGTTATTCCTTGCGCAAACGGAGAACCGGCGTAAAAATGTCTCAACGTCCGTCTTTCCGCTGAACGACCCGAGTTTCAGGAATTGTTTTGGCTTAGGAGGAGAAGTCGATCTCTGTTTAACCTCGCCCTCTTTAGCTGTTGCAGACGCGGTCGGTTCAGTTTCTTTGACGGTTCCCTTTGAACTGATCGACGGTAGCTCCCAGTCGCCGGTCGTTTGCGTTGCGACGGTGGTCGTCGGGACAATTTTGACAGGACCGACCGAAACGTTGGTAGGCGCCAGTGCTTTCGTTTCACCAACCGCAGACGTCGCTTTATTATCGGCCGTCGTTTCATTTCTCTCCAGAGGTGTCGACTTTATTACCGCCTGACATCGCGGTAGTTCGGCATCACGGCTAAATCCGAAGCTTTGCGCGCCGAGGCACGAACTCATCCTCGCCGATTCCACGACCGTTGGCCACCGAGGAAAGACGGCGTCGCTTGGTCGAAACGAGTCGAGACAGCGAAGCGGGTCAACCCAAACCCGGTTGTCGCTGCTACCGTAGAGAGCGCTCGGAG
Organism: Lumbricus terrestris; assembly: GCA_949752735.1. Classification (NCBI taxonomy): domain Eukaryota; kingdom Metazoa; phylum Annelida; class Clitellata; order Crassiclitellata; family Lumbricidae; genus Lumbricus; species Lumbricus terrestris. Next base: position 471,963 of record OX457043.1, on the reverse strand, counting down.
TGTAGGTCGGAGCATACCTCCACGGCATGTTTGAATGGTCGGGTCGAGCGTATGGTTGCATCCAGTCGACCGTTGCCATCGCCGCTGGTCCAGGAGGAAGGTCGGGTAGAGCGTAGTCTCGACCAACCATGGTCGAAGTTGCACGACCGTCGAGGACGCAGTCAGGCATTGACTGATAGGTCGGCATTACCGACGCTGGTTGTGTAAAGTCGACCCGACTCGGTGCCATTTCCACTCTTTGTTGATCGACGTGTGCGAGCGGCGCTTGCAGCCTCCATTGCGGATCAGGTCGAGGATACTCGACGTGAGGGAGCGACGAAGAGGCCAAAGGAGCTGGGTTGACCTTATCACCCCCCTCCCGTGACAATTTATTAGCGATCGGTTTATTCATATCCAAATTTCTAAACTCCGGTTGCTGTGCTGCATGCATTCTGTTATCAATTATTTTAACAGTTTTAGGTCTAGATTCCATTATTTTGCTGATTTCAATGTCTACACTACCATCATCAGACATTATTTCCACATTATCAGCAAATTCCCTTTCCTTCCTTCTTTCAAAAGAAATTGCCATTTCGCCTGTTCTAGCATAGTCAGTTTCCTCTTCTAACCTATCATCGCCAAAATCTCTAGAACTAATTTGACCCCACTGGCTGGGACCAATTGTAACGCCCGCCCCTATCGGCATCCCCGGAGTCGCCACTTCCGGATCCTCGCCTGATGGGACCGCGTGCTGCTGTGGACGAGCTCTAGAGATAGAGGGAGGACAGGAGGAGGTGACTTCTGGGTTCGAATCCCAACCCAGGAAAGGCGGCCAGTCTTTTCGACTACCGTACTCCCTATATGAAATTGGCGGCCTACCAGCCAATCTATCACTTCTTCGCAATATACCAGGTTGCGTGAAATCTTTAGGCCTAGCACCCAAAGTTTCCTCCAGGCCGATGGTCGAGTGGTATGGCGCGTCCGCAGTGGTAATAGCGGTGAGGTAACCAGGGTTCAAATCCACAGCAGGCTTGGGTACCGGCGATGCCTCTAGCCTTTCCAATCGTGATACAACTTCCGTCAGCGCTTCCCTGACATTTAATTGCTCTGAGGTGATTGCATCCTGCGTATCTCTGACATAAGATTTTACAGAAGAGATTTCCTCTCTTACATTTGATTGCACTGCCAGGACATTAAATTCTACCGTGGAAATCGCCTCTTGCGTGTCCCTCGCATTAGTTTCAATTGACGACTGCATAAAAGACATCGCCTCATGAGTCGACTTAGCATTGGTTTGTATTGCTTCATGAGTCGATTTAGCATTAGTCTGTATTGCTTCGAGCAATATCTCCATCGAGGAAGGGGGCCGTGAAGGCTGAGCAGGGGTGACTGGCCTAGACTCCTCCATAGCGCTATAGAAATGACTCCTATCTTTATAGCTCACAGTCAATATCGCTAGTAGTGAACGAAGTAGTTATTCTTATTAACAAATCAAGCATTCAATCCACATCCGTCACATTCAAAGCCATCAATAATCAAAGTCAGAAGTTTAATTAATATTTCTTATTATTCCCAATCAATTGAATCTTCAATTGACATCAATTATGTTCAAAGCAATCAAACATAAAAGTCAGTAAGTTCAATTATCAGTTCCTATCCTTTGTAAAGACATTCAATGAAAATCAAATGCAACAATTCAATGCAAACACCTATCAACCGGAGTATGCCTGAATTAAATCCCGATTGACTCTCAAGTCCCACAGCCAATTTCAGTTCAGCCCAAAATGTCTTAATAACCGATCGTATTAATTCCCCAATAAAGCGTACCTTATGTCCGAAGACAAGGGACAAAGCCGATCGTGTGCGAAGAACAGCGACGAAGACGATATCCAAGAGATGCGACGAAACACACAGAAAGGCGTCGAGTTTGAAACGCCCGAAAAGATCAGCTAAATCCGATGCTGATTTCTCGCAATGAACAACAATTTCGGCTATTTATCCAAGCCGTTTGAGAAAGACGCCCTTAGGCAACCATACGAACAACCGCTTCGCAACACAATTTCAGAGAACGAGAGCAGAGCGCTGACGATTCGAAGCCCACGATAAATCACTCCGTGTGACAGGGCGAAGAGAGGCCTTGAATTAGTAATCCAGGAATATATCCGAAGCGAGAGCGAAGACAAAACTTGCAGCGACGCTGATGTATTTCTCGCAACAAACAAACTCTTTTATTTAATCGACTCCATGTCGAGAGAGAATGAATCGCCGACAGAATCCGTGTATGCGCAACTAGTGCAAGCAGGCGCTTATCCTGGCCATGCTTCACCAACTCGATCGAGCCTAAAACTACCAACCGCCGCAATACATCCGACCGCCCTGAGATCCTGTGCGCAACTGAGCCTCTCAGCGTTGCGCTGCTCTTTTATTACTGCCTGACAAGGAGAGCGTCCCCCTTTCTGCGCATGACCAGCAAGCGAGCCGCGCGCGCAAACCCAGCAGCAACGCAGCTGTTTCAAGGCGGCAAGAATCAGCTGCCACGTGCGTCCTCTCCTGTGTATCTCTGCGTCTGTCTGTAGCTCACTATCTTTCTCCTTCTATCTCTCCTTCTGAAAGGCGCCATCTGCCGCTGATCACGTAGGCATCAAATGCACCAGTTCAACCTTGAGAAAACACACGTACACAGACCCACACGCCAACGGTGTTTCCTTCTCAATCCGTGTCCCTGCCTGTGCTTGTCTGGCTGGCTGTATTCCTCGCTCACTCTGATCATCAGACCACCTCAGAGAGCGTGCGAAAGTTTAATTACCCTCATCGACTGCAAGCGGCACGGCCTTTGAAGACAGCGACCGACGATCGCTGAGAGCGTGTGAACATATACCAATTAATGGAACAGCAACGACTGCTGCCTACGTCAGCGGTCGCTGTGACCCGTGTCAAGCGCAAATCAACATTAAAATATAGGTCACACAAGGCAGCTCAAAAATACAGAAATAAAACAAATATATCAGATCCCTGAAACCCCATAATCGATTAAATAAAATAATATTAGCGACCCGTAGCGTAGTTATACGTCGCTACATTATTAATGATTAATTGTTATTAATGATTAATTCTTATTAATGATTAATCCTTATTAATGATTAATCCTCAATGATTAATTGTTATTAATGATTAATGTTATTAATGATTAATAATTCTTATTAATGATTAATTCTTATTAATGATTAATTCTTATTAATGATCAATTCTTATCAATGATTAATTCTTTTTAATGATTAATTCTTATTAATGATTAATTTTTATTAATGATTAATTTCGAGTACGCATAGATAGTGAATAAGTGATTATTGCAACCAGAAAAAAGACATTAGCGATATAATTATGGTATAGGTCTAGGCGTAGATGGCGTCTTCCTATTTTTATGGTGTTTTATAAAGTTGTCATTCAACCAAACTAATTTGAAGGTGTATTGCAAATTAGATGCCAAATCGAGAGAGAGAAAACAGAAAGTCAGAATCACTTTTTATTCAACGATTTTAATTTTCTACATTTCAACGAATGCAAGTCTAACCGTATCGAAATGTTAAAACCAACTGTTCTCTTTTGACATCCTCTAATACTGACTACTCCGAGAAATTTTTTAAGTTTCAAAGCAGTAAAAACGGTTTCGTTTTTGTTCACATTCTGCAACGAGGCAAAAACGTCGTCGTCATTTTATTCTGCAGAGTCTTTTCGGGATCATCTCAAAACACACAAAATAATAACTAAAACATACAAGAACTAAAACGGAAGTTTTCTCTTCAAACAAGTCCACAAAAAATTCTGCGCTCTGACGATATTTTTGTCAGTGACATCATTATGACGTCATTGACAAGGCCTACCTTCATCTATACTCGTGGCCGAAGTCCTTTTTCTGCCTACGTCCACTGCGATACATTAACGTTTTCGATATTTCTCTAGCGCTATGTCTTACATTGAAACGCACGTTAAAGTCAGCGGCAGCTGGAAAGAGAGAGGTAAGAATTTGATGACGACGGATACGACCCGTATTGGACGGGGGTCAACTCAAAAGCTGCTTAAGAAATGAGCGTTGGTAAAATACAGATAATGAAGAGTATTGAACTAAGAACGATAGACGAAGGAGAGACGACCACAACGACGATGACGTCATATAATATATGGGTATCTTCTGATATTACGTCATTCTCGTTTGCGTCGATTGGTTCTTCTTGTTCCTCGTTCTCATTCTTCCGTCGATCGTCTGAATCTGGGACTGGCCTCCTGACCCTCCTCCTCCGCCTCCTCCTACATCTCTGCTGCCTCCCGTGGTCGGGGGTGGTTGGAGAGAGTTGGGGTGGACCTGGATGTAGGTGGCTGAGAATCCTTTCCAGAAGATCGTGTCGTCCGTCTTGAAGTTCAGCAGAAGATGCGAACCAGACGACAGGAAATCAGGAGGAATCTGGAGACAGACAATAGCAATTGTTTGTTCTCTTACGTTCTCTACCATGGCTAATTGGGGCAACTGTCTACTTTCTGAATGACATTTGATCACGTGATCATGTAGTAATGTATCGACTACTATTATCTAAGCGCAGAGAACGGCTCTCAAGCAATTCTTCTCTGAGTGTCGCTATGCAAAATATTGCAAATGTTTGATCAAATTTCAATTGCCTCAAATCTGTGCAATGTGCATGTTTGAGAGGAATAATATCTAGCCAGGTTCATCCAAATCGAGCCTATTATACCCCTTCCACTAATTTATATAATAATAATAATCTTTTCTTTAATTTAACGCCTGCAAACGCACTGTGCTTTACATTTACAAGTTATGCAGTAATCTCAATTAAACTTAACTACTAACAGAACAGACAGCTTTGCAATTACACGGCGCTAACAGCAGCCTACAAAGTATGTCCGCCCAACGGGGGCTCGAACCTGCTACCTATATTCTTCATATCTCTACTATATTTTATTCTTATCGAATGATCGTTAAGAGTTCTGTTGATTTAATATGATAGTAAAAACGCTTTTTTGTCTTAGTAAAATTTAATTTAAGATAATAATATACCGATATACAATTAATTTGCATTCGTCTAATAATTATTAGTCATTGCAATCGTGAAATCCTGTTAAATCTCAGCATATATCTTCTCTTGACTACTCTACTGATATGATGGAGTCGAAGATGATGAGACTGGAAGAAGTTGATTGCTGCTTTACCTCATGACCGCAGTGACGACCCAATCGAACAGACGTTTTGTTCCATCCATCATATATCTCAACGTTGTCATATCTGCAACCAATTCAACTCCAATACTAGCTATATCGCAATCAATCAATCAATAATATTAAAAATGAAAGACAAGACGACATGACAAATAATATTCATCTGTCAATCAGTTGTCAATATAGACAATGGGTGGGGTGGAGGGGGGGGGGGTGTTGAATGAACTGGTGATGGGTGTCGTAGATCAGATGGTCAAGTAATTAATCGGATGATGTGAAGACCTTCTGCTGCTGCTGCTGCTGCTGCTGCTGCTGCTGACATCAAGAGAACCGACGATTGTTCGGAGCATAATGTCTGTTCGTAATGACGGCGATGATTATAATAATAATTATGACCTATTATTCCTAGATACAAATGCTTCAAGGGGGGTTAAAGGTCAGTTGAACCTTTGACGCTTCAGCCTCATTTGCATATCGGGCATTGAGACCGCAACTCTCTCTCCATGCATCCATCCCTCATCCCTCTGTGTGACCTCTCTGACCTCTCGATGGAAATGATCAGATCGCAATCTGTAGATATGATCGCCGCCGACCGATGCTTTGTGCATTCATGAGATGTAGCGCTAAATAAGTTCAACGATCAGATGAAAACAACGTCAACTGAAAATCAATAGAAAATAATTATATATATATATATATATATATATATAACACATTTATATTCTGTTATATAATATATGTGGTCTATACTCTATAGTCTATACCATATTCTCAGTCATGCATTTTGCCTCTTTTACCTTCACACGTAATTCCTTTCCGCGCATATTTTATGTCTGCAAGTGCTTCTTATGTCAGTGTGTTCGAAAGTATAATTATGTGTTGCTATTGAAAGATGACGAAGGACTACCAGAGAAGATGGCAGAGCGAACTGATGAAGGAAGTCCATTCCATTGGGAGGGACCAATGCAGGCAAATGATCTGGATTGAGCCATAGCGGTGGTAGCAGTGATATGAGCGTGTGCCCGCGTTCGTGTGCAAGCGTGTGCGTTCGTGTGTGTGTGTGTGTGTGTGTGTGTGTGTGTGTGTGTGTGTGTGTGTGTGTGTGTGTGTGTGTGTGTGTGTGTGTGTGTGTGTGTGTGTGTGTGTGTGTGTGTGTGTGTGTGTGTGTGTGTGTGTGTGTGTGTGTGACTGCATGAAGTGGTCATATTCTATAGCGCTATATTGCTAATCTTATCAGACGATGCCTATTATCATCGTTATCATCATCATTTTAATTAATCGCTGCTTGTCTGTCATCGTCTGTCGTCGTCGTTGTCATCATCTGCTTACTTACTCGCAATCCGTTTCCTCTTCCACTTCGAATGCCTGGAAGTGAAGTCTGATTCGGAATCGGTCGTTCTCAGCCGCTATGTACCAATCGCAGTTCTCCTTGTTGTCGTAATTCTGGTCGCCGTACTTCGAATGAGAGAAGATCTCAGAGACGGAATCACTCGCCAACAGCACACCACCACACACTACACGACAATCAACATATCAATCAATCAATGAATCTCCACCACACACTACACGACAATCAACATATCAATCAATCAATCTCCACCACACACTACACGACACCCAGTGCCTAAAGTGTGGAAAAATAAGTGCCTGGACGCCCCTTACCTCTCCAAAA
>OX457043.1:452586-460086 GCA_949752735.1 Lumbricus terrestris | reverse complement strand
TCGCGCGATTAATTTCAATTAAAAATTTTAATCGAACAACAGCCCTAGTGATATATATATATATATATTCCACATGTGCCAGACTAAGTTTCAACTGAATTATTGTTTTGTAGAAGGTGAAGAGGAGGAGGAAGTCGTATGATGTGCGTGTGTATGTGAGTGTGTGCGCGTGCGTGTGTGCGTGGGTGTATGTGAGTGTGAGTGTGTCATATGATTAAAATTGGTTGAATAGAAGAAAGGCCAACGAGACAGACGACGTGGAGTCGATGGAGGAATGAATATCAAATGTGACTCTTCCTTCTCATCCTCATCATCCTCATTCTTCTCCTCTTCCATTTCTCCTCCTCTCCTCTTCCTCCTCCTCCTCCTCTTTCTCCTCTTCCTCTTCACCTTTTTCTTCCTCCTTCTCTCCTCCTCCTCACATCCTCTTCCTCCTCCTCCTCCTCCTCCCTCCTCCTCCTCCTCCTCATCCTATTTCTCCTACCAGTTTCATTCTGTGTCCTGGTGTCGTTCGAAACGACCATACGCATTCCTTTCGACTCGGGTAATTGTACGGCCAGTTGGGGCTCGACACTTCGCCCACGGGGGTCGTTATGTCATGCTGACAGCCACCTGCTCATCACACAAAAACACATCATCAACACAATCATCGTCAGCAGCAGCAGCAGCAGCAGCAGCAGCAGCAGCAGCATCAGCAGAACTAAGTAGTTAAGCCAGGAGCATCAGAGATCGTCTTAATGCTCAGCACCTGCTTGTCTCTCATCGACCAGTTACTCTGTCTGGTTCACTAGACAGACGAACAGACAGACAGACATACGGACAGACAAGCAGAAAGATAGACATACAGATAGAGAGACAGACAGCTGTATGGACGGACAGACAGACAGGCAGTCAAACAGACAGACAGCCAGACAGGCAGATAGATAGACACGGACGAACATACAGACATACGAACAGACGGAACAGGAGGTTTCTAAGAGGAACAAATGCAGCAGTTGTTGTTGACCTATTTTATTCTCGCTAATGACATCCACCACCTGCTGCTGCTGTTGCTGCTGCTGCTGTTGCTGCTGCTGCTGTTGTTGCTGCTGCTGCTGCTGCTGCTGGCCCAGTGCTGCTCGGTAATAACACCTTCGAACAGTTGCTCCAACAATTAAACTGTCATTATTCTGGGACGAATACAGAACAAATCTTCTACGACCTAAAAGAAATTATTTTGCTTCATCACAAAGATTTAACATCGATGGTGCTTCAGTACACAGGAACTATAGGTCTTGTCTAAGCAGATGACATTAATCAGAAAGAGAGAGAGAGAGAGAGACAGACAGACAGACAGACAGACAGACAGACAGAGACAGATCATGCCACCATTCGATGTCTGTACAACCTTCTTTGCAGTCGTGCTTGTTGTCATGTAGAGTGAATCCATTCTGACAAGAGCATTCGTAACTTCCGACCGTATTCTTACAGATCTGCTGACACCCTCCGTTATTCACCGCACATTCGTCCTTGTCTAAACAACAACAACAACAACAATAATAGCGATCTATAAATAAAAAGCCTTCAAAGCGCAATAAATAATACTCAGAATAAACAAAGTGTTTCAAACTGTGTCAGTTTTCCAGCATTAAACAGAGACTCGTATGATGATATTCATGATAAAATTAAATATAGAATGGGAAATAATAATTGCATTGAGCTGATGACGTGCACATTGATGTGAGTCATGCTTTGCTACAAAATGCTACCGTCTTCATTTTCTCACTCTCAGCATATAATAATAAGTGCGAATTGTTTGAATGGCTAGCCGTCTCCTTCGCCGTCTTATCCTCCCACCAACATCGTCCTACCCATCCACCAATAATATTGGACGCGCTTGTTTGCATTAGAACAATTCTCATTAATGCAATTCGGCAGTTGCCTATATTTCCATCACAATCTCGAAAGTAGTAGCTCGATTTTCATGCCGTTTGATGTGTATTGACAAACAGAATTCTGTCCTGAGTGGATTTGAACTTTTGACCTCTGGATTGACCTCCTCACCTGTGAAGTAGAAAGCAGAGAATCCGTTTTTCTGGACGGTGTTGTCTGAGTTGAAGGTCACCCTGAGCGTGTTGCTGTCGGATGTGATGGGTTGTGGTGGAGCTGATCCACAGAACGATCCATGATCTTTCGCCTGCGAGTCCAATCCACTCCGGATCTCCACAGAATCATACTCACAGTCTTGCTGGAAGTGAAAAAGAATAATAATGCCACACACACACGAAGAGAGAAGACAGCTTTTCCGTTCAGATCATAATAACTTCATATAATATTAGTAATGATTGCCACAGCGACGACCCAATGAACACATGTCTAATGAACACATGTCTAATGAACACATGTTATCTAATGAACACATGTTATCTAATGAACACATGTCTAATGAACACATGTCTAATGAACACATGTCTAATGAACACATGTCTAATGAACACATGTCTAATGAACACATTGTTGTGAGTAGTGTTCCCTAAGTTTAAGGTCCCTACTTGGTTCAACTCACATAAAATAACTCGTGTCTAGTTTACAGGTATAATTTAACATAAAGAACGAAAATGATACAGTTACCACACTGTAGCCCCAGTGGGAAGTCGTCGACGGCATTGACATTCAGCGGCGAACGGACGAACAACATCTTGACACAGCAACAGGCTGGCGAAGAACGAACTTAACTAAAGACACCAAGGCGAGGTGTGCGAACGAAAGCTTAACTAAACTTAACTAACGAACTCTGACAAGAAGGCTGCCATGCAGGCACCCTGCAGCCGAGAACATCAGAGACTCATATCTTAGCTTAACTAACCCTCCAGAGAGAGCTACCACCACAAAGAGCAAGCTCCTGAGAGAGAGACGCCCCCTGAAGTCAGACCTTATATAGAACACGTCTGTCACCAGGTGTCACCCTCCAGGCTACCAAAGTCAACCGTCCGTGGCAAAAGCCCATCCCAAGAACCAGTCGTAGAGAGTCGTGTAGCCCAACATACCCCCGAACGACCACGAAAGGCAGAAACCAGAAGGGTTTCTGACTTAACTAGCATGCACACGAAAGAAGGGTACACGACTCAAAGAAAAGAATCGCATAACTAATCAGAAATTACGACAAGTACAAATACATGACAAGAACACAATCAGTTAAACTATACAAGCGAAACGTTCAAGTACATGGACGTTCCCCCTAAAACATTCTACTCAAGATTTCGAGAAAAACAGTTCGAAACAAAATCAAAAATGAAGTTTCCATAAATATTTTACATGGATAAGGAAACTCGAAAAGTCATATAATGTTTCACATCAATCGCCAAAAGAAAATCTGCACACAAGATCAATAAACGAAAACGATCGAAGCGCTTGAAGCCGCATGTTCCAAGAACACATTCTCGAAACAATCGAAGACGCAAGTTCCAACAACTCTTTCGCAAAATTTCTTTTCAGTGACTGACAGAAACTGAAGAACCAAGGCACACAGCCAAACCATAGTGTGAGAAGACACACCACGACGAACATCGAAGTCGCCGACTCGCACAGAGCCAAGAGCGAAGTCACTGTCTCGCTCGACAGAAGGGACGCAAGCGACAAGCCATCGTACTCGTCACTCTCGAAGGAAACGCGCGAAGTCGTCCCAGAACCCGTCAAAGCCAAGATGGTGGTCACCATCCATTGACCCACGAAGGCGCTCACGTTCCTTCTTCGAAGCCTCGCACAGACGTAGCGAAGACTCCCGCCATTGAAGACCACCGATTCCACGCCGTCAATCTGCAAGGAACCGCTCTCACAAGACAAAACAAAAGAATTAGCGTCATGGCAATTCAACTCAACTTCTGGCAACGAAACAACACCAGCAAACAACTCGCTGCTCTCAGGCACAACAGACCAAAACACATCTGCAAAATCTTCATGCACATAAGATACACTCACACTCACTGAAGAGTCCATCACACCAACCGGCTGAAACATAACTCTCGAAGCAGTCGAGTAAATGCAACACAACTGACATTCAGATAACTCTGACGAAACATCATGAGCAATCAGACAATCATCCAAAGAATTAGTCACAGTATTTCTCACTGCACTAACCAGAAACATGTGAAAACGGACAATGCCATCCACAAACAAATGCCCCATTCCTGCAGAATTCACATCCTTATCAACATGAACAATCACATCAGTCAACACAAGTTCATTCGACCCATGTTTACAAACGAAACAATGCGTAGCCAAGACACACTTGTTCACCTTAGTCATTCGACCACAGAACTCAACATTCATTGACAACAGTGCAACCGTAGACACCGTACAACACCAACCCATAATCCATCTGTTCTCGTAAACCACAGTCGTTATCATAGACTGCACAACCATATTCTCACTTGCACAATCATGCAACAAGACAACAGACAACGGTGACGAATCACACACAACAGTTGTCCCACTCAATTGCAACACCAAAGATTCATTCACGCTACCATGCGACGAATCAACCACCAACCACCAAAACCGGCGAATGCACAACACAATTCATGCCTGAATCAAACTCCACAGTCTCTGCAAAATCACCAAGTGAATCCGAATTCTCTTTCGCTTGAGAAAAATTCATCCAATCAAATTTACTGCGCACAAACAATTTCGCACCATCTTCACAATCCAAGTCATTATGCCAACATGCAATCACGTTACTAACAAAGTCATTCATCCTCAAAAGGCCTATTTCCGCCAACAATCGGTCAGACACATGACGTGTAAGCCAACTTCGATTATCTTCACACTCATGCAAAACATTCAAACAAGTCTGATGCAAGCTTTGAACAGACAATGTCCTACACCACATGAACTTTAAACCGTGTGACACAAAGTCAAAGACAGAATAACTTCCATCTTCATCAGCCTCAAACGTATGCACAAAATCCAGCACATCATCAAACATTATGTTCACCTCCTGCGTACACTCATCACATACAGTCAACAACACGTTAGCCTCTGACTGACAGCCAACATCAACAAAAGAATCATGCAAAGTACTTACACTACCATGCTCATCCAACCGTGTACTCATACCTAAGTCCACTACAGACACACCTTCCAACGAAATGCCTAAGTCAACAGACTCATCCGACATATCAGAATCCCAAACGGAATCATGCATACAATGAACAGCATTCACCGTGTCATACAACGAACCCAATACAGAATCATTCTGCACGTCGTCGTCTTCAAATAAATTACACTCGGACAAATCATCACAAGCATCGTCGTACACGTGCATCTGTTCCTTTGGCTGCGTATCGCCACTGACATGATGTAGGTCAGCTCGAAACACACCTTCGGACTGAATACTTAAATTCTTATTGACCATGCAAACAGAATTACTCCGATAAACTGACACGCCTTCCTTAACATTTTCCGACGAACTGAACCCAAAAGAAACCTGCTTATTCTCAGAGGCCAATTTCTCCTTTAAAGTCTTCCACGGAGACATTCTCAATTTCACAAAGAAAGAGAAACACAAAAATTTGGTTGCCACGCCCCCAAAATTCTAAACTTTCAAAATTCTCTCAACTTTCAAGAAAAACTTCCCGAAAAAACTCTCGAAAAACTCACAACTCACAACATTCCAGAAAAAACTTCCGAAAAACTCCCGAAAAACTCCTCGGAGTGCTACGTCAAAACTTCCACCGCAAAAATGTCAACCGGAATTAATACCGTATAGAGCATAGAACCGCAATTAATACCGTATAAATGAGCAGACACGCCCCTCAAAACTCGAAATTTAAAAACGCAAAACGGAACGAATACCGTATAAATGAGCAGACACGCCCCTCAAAACTCGAAATTCAAAAGCGCAAAACGGAATGAATACCGTATACGAGAGCAACACGCCCCTCAAAACTCGAAATTCAGAAATGCAAAACGGAATGAATACCGTATACGAGAGCAAACACATCTCTCAAAAATTCAAAATTCAAACATTCAAAATTGCACACCGGCATGAATACCGTATACGAGAGCCAACACGCCTCTCAAAACTCGAAATTCAAAAGCGCAAAACGGAATAAATACCGTATACGAGAGCCAACACATCTCTCAAAATTCGAAATTCAAAAGCGCTAAACGGAATGAATACCGTATAAATGAGCTGACACGCCCCCCAAAAATTCTCAAAATTTCACGAAAAACGCCTACCGACGCAAAATTCTGAATAACGTGAAAAAAATATCCCGCGGGCCCCCATATGTTGTGAGTAGTGTTCCCTAAGTTTAAGGTCCCTACTTGGTTCAACTCACATAAAATAACTCGTGTCTAGTTTACAGGTATAATTTAACATAAAGAACGAAAATGATACAGTTACCACACTGTAGCCCCAGTGGGAAGTCGTCGACGGCATTGACATTCAGCGGCGAACGGACGAACAACATCTTGACACAGCAACAGGCTAGCGAAGAACGAACTTAACTAAAGACACCAAGGCGAGGTGTGCGAACGAAAGCTTAACTAAACTTAACTAACGAACTCTGACAAGAAGGCTGCCATGCAGGCACCCTGCAGCCGAGAACATCAGAGACTCATATCTTAGCTTAACTAACCCTCCAGAGAGAGCTACCACCACAAAGAGCAAGCTCCTGAGAGAGAGACGCCCCCTGAAGTCAGACCTTATATAGAACACGTCTGTCACCAGGTGTCACCCTCCAGGCTACCAAAGTCAACCGTCCGTGGCAAAAGCCTATCCCAAGAACCAGTCGTAGAGAGTCGTGTAGCCCAACAACATGTCTAATGAACGGATGAATGCAACATAGAAAACCAGTGGCGTAGACAAGTGAGAGGGTGAGGGGTTAAACCCCCCCAATTGACATAGGAAAAAGTTTTTTAAAGGTTATTTATCCACTTAAATAAGAAAAAACAAAACAATTACTTGTAGTAACAACTGTTTTTCTTACTATGTATTCCTTTTGTTACTTAATTCCCTTTCTATTTACTGTAATACTATTGGGTTGGCGTCAGAAAGGGTATCCGGCCAGACCATAAATGCCCACCATCATAAATTCCTGACTACGCCACTGTAGAAAACAAACACACACAACACACGCAAAGACATAGAACACACAAATATATAGGGCAAGCAAAACAATAAAACAAATACAGCAACGGAGAACTTCCAACGTGATCTGCAAAAATAAAGCCATTCTTATCAAGTTGGACCTGAATTCGACCGGATTTCATTTGACAACATATATATATATATACATTATACATACATATATATATAATTACATATAATATATACAAATATATATAACACAAGTATTTGCACGTATTTCCATCTCGACTTAATTTAAAATTCAGTCGTAAACTGTCGTCAATGTCTGAACATTCTGCTGCGCGTTTAAATCTCATCGAATTACGGTTCCTGAGGAAATAAATTCCTTATCGCGTTCGTAGAAAGAGTGAACCGACCGGATGTTTTCC